>CM034156.1:71506094-71788362 GCA_019776745.2 Taxus chinensis
GCATGTGTTATTTATTTCCTATAAGTGTTTATTTATGTTATGAAGTAATATTTATTTAAATATTTATTGTAACATTATATAATATGTAGGTTGATTAAATCTGTATTTATTAGAATCATCAAATTATAACACCCCCCTCTATAAAGTTTCTAAACTCATAGCATTCATATTAATATCATCAGAAATTAAATGTTCAATGTGTGCAAATGTACCAGGATAGATGTAATTCTTCCTAAGAGTGTGGTAGTCGCATTCTACCTTATCAGCATTAAAAACCAGCTAGCGCACATTTGAGAACATATGTACAGAAGCTTGAAAGAAACACACAATGAAGACATAAGGAAGCTTACACCATGGGCTCCACTTTTCATCCTTCATCCCAAAACTTGCAATAAAGGTGTGTTATTTTACCTACTCTGAGATTTGTAACTTAACTCTGTGTACCCTAGCTCAAAACCAAGTGCCCTAGCTCAACTCTAAACCCTAACTCTTGATTCCTCCTTCTCATACATCCTTGCTTCATTCAAACACTTCACTCAATTGAGCACAAGTCAATAATGTGAAAAACTCTATCAAGAACACCTAGTTTGTGTCTCTCCGTAACTTGCAATGCTTTGTTAGCTCGCTTGTAAACAACTCTCTCGTATGTTCTTTGATTGTAAAGGTGAAAATGGATTCGCCATACTGCCTTATATAGATTTTCCATTAAATATCACATTTAGTGCTCCTCCACCTACCATTGTACCCTACATTAACTCATTAATTGTCAATTTTTCTGTGGTATTCATCTTCGCACCACAATCATAACCTTTTGGCGCTCCCTCTTCTTCTTGGCCACATACCTCATTTTGCACGTGCTCATTCACTAAAGACCATGCCATTGTGCCTTTTAATAAGTATTTTCCACTACTGCAGCCTACCTCGCATCATACTATGTATTCATTTTTCCATTTTTTGTCTTTATTCAGGAGAAACATTTATCTTTTCCTAACCACACATTTCCTTTGAGCACTTGCACAAATAGTCTTCTATGTGTACCCATCTTTAGATAATATTCCAATTTAGTAATGAACCCTGTATATAAACCACCACACACTAAGGCTATGTGCAGTCCTCTTGATCCAAAAATAATCAAATTATTACGACCTGATCTCGGACCCTTATATGCTTCGATTATTCGCCGATAATTTACTCCTTTTAAGTAATCAATTTAAAATAATGCAAGACAATAATGACAATTGCACACAGATTGATTACGGTGTTCAGCAATTGCCTACGTCTCCGGGTTCGTGATCGAACTGTTCCACTAGTCAAAACTTGTAAGTTACAATAGTACTTTCACAAGAAAACCTAATGGAATTTTACTTGCCTACTAGTACACCAAACCTTTGGACGAAAAGGGTGAAAAATAGCACCCGACTACCACCTTCTTGATGTACAATCTCCTTCGGTTGTGATCGGCCTTCCCGACGCAAACAATGCGAAGCTAGCACTCCTGTCACCAATCTAGGATTTGCAAGTACTTGGTGTGGTGCTATGGGCCTATTGGGTAGTTTACATTTCACTCCCAATCACAAATATTCCATCTAATATTGCCTAAAATAATAGGCCAATAGACAATACTTGTCGACACATCCCGCAAATAAGCTTAACAAATAATAAGCTCGGGATCGGTGTCTCCGTTGCATCGGTGTGTAATGTGGTGTCACCAGTGTGTCCACAACAAGCTTAACAAATAATAAGCTTGAGTTGTGTGTTGCACCGGTGTCCACTGTTCCGTGCTCTAGCAATGAGCTTCTCCATTGCACCGGTGTGTAATGTGTGTCCACAACAAGCTTAACAAATAATAAGCTCGTGTTGTGTGTTTTTACAATAGAATGGGTTCCCTATTTATACAAAATTAGGGCCCAAAAATAATGCACTTTCATATTATCCATAGGCTAATATTAGCCTAATCCCGTACATAGAAATTGGGATAAAAATTCCCAATAATGGGCAGATGCATTTTAAAAAGGGATTAAATCCCCACGCAATGGCATTTGCATTTTTAATTGGATTAACTCCCAAGTTTGGCGCAGATACACTTTAAAATGGGTTAAAAATCCCATGTTTGGTGCGGCTAAGGTAATTTAGGCTTTATTAAGCCTTTCCATGTGCTAATGAAGTGGTCAAAGACCACGTTGGGCTTATAACCGCCCCCCCTACCACCGCTTCACCTCCCTCTCCTCACGTGGAATCTTCCACGCATGACAATGCATGCCTTTACCACGTGGACATATGTTTGGCAGCTGTGTAGGAGTTAATATTAATGTATACACATTAATATATACATGTGGCTTTTGGAAAGTGGCCTTACCAAATAATATTATTTCGACCCATACAATGTGGAATAGAAATAATCCTGTAGTCCACTTGTCGTCTCCTAATAGGCAAATCGAGTGAATTCGATGAGTGTTTGGCAAGCCACGTGTCACAGTGCAATTCGGTCCAATATTGACCAGTTGAGCATAATTGACTTTCCTGTTGACCGAACTTTGATCGAACATATCTAGAGCTCCCGATTTCGGTTTGTCGTGTTCTCACAGTCATTGGAAAGCTCTCGAGATGATCTTCTGCACTGACACCATTTAGGGGTGTTTAGAGAACTTTTAAAAATGATCCCTTGATCACACCTCCCCACTGAGAAAAGCTTTTTGTCCCAAAAAGCTTCCATATTGTCCTGAATCTGAAAAACTCTGTTGCCACCTCGGAAGTGCTGCTGTAGTAGACCCTTGGGTCTTCTCCTCCAACCTTATCACTTCAAAAACTCTGTTCCAATCCTAGGACCTATGGGTTATGGGTCCACGATGCTTCCAATGTGCCACTTTGATATCCGAAGAAGACCTCCACGCCTCCGCTTTATGGTGCTAAGTTTCTGAATGAAAGCTCAACGCTCCTTCTGTGCAGTGCTAATCTTCTTGATATCTGACAACAAGGATCTTCTTTTACTCTATAACACAACTCCTGGCTCTGAGTTGATTCCACAGAATCTAAACTGGTTTGAAGGATCTCCATGTTACGTAGAGCTTTGATTGATCCGATGTCAATGATGGACAATGCCTTGTCCCTTTACAGACCTCAACACCTCCGATGCATGATGCTAAGCCTCTTTCAAGACCTCGAGCCTCTGATGCATGATGTTAAGTCTGTTACAAACCTCAACACCTCCGATACATGATGTTAAGCCTTTTTCAAGACCTCAAGCCTCCGATGCACGATGCTAAGTCTCTGTAGACCTCAACGCCTCCGATGCATGATGTTAAGCCTCTTTCAAGACTTCGAGCCTCCAATGCATGATGCTAAGTCTCTGTAGACCTCAACGCCTCCGATGCATGATGCTAAGCCTCTTTCAAGACTTCAAGCCTCCAATGCACGATGCTAAGTCTGTTGATCAGCTACCATTCGTATGTGTGGTCGCAATGCCTTGACACCGAATGATGTTTTGAGCTGATACTTTGAGAGCTCTTCTTGTTGACATAATAATATCAGGTACCATTCTGCTGCACGGTCGCAATGCCTCTACATAGAATGAAGTTCTGACTCGATGTCAATGCCAACGGTGATTCAGCTACCATCCTGCTGCACGGTCACAATGCCTCTACACAGAATGAAGTTCCGAGCTGATCTCTACGAACTCTATTGTCTACACAAATGGCAGATCAATCTCCAAGATTTATATGAGTCAAATCCTGTATCCAAGCTGTAACAGGTACTCACACGCTGATTAGGAGATATATTTGGAGCATTAATCAAATTTTCTAAGTAAGAAAATCCACTGAGTATTGTAAACCTTTCTCTCAGCATTTCCTCATAATATCTGATCTCCAAACTTAATACTGCATACGATCCATCAATCTGAATTATGCAATATATAATTGAAAAATTGTTGACTTACCCATTTCAAAGGACTTTCACTTTCAGGTATTACCTAGTCCTGGGTTGACTTGTCAACTAGTGGTGGAGTAGAAACTTCTTCTGCCTTTGCAATAGGCCTCCATTCCATTTTTGGCTTGTCATTACTCTGATGGCGAGATGGATGCAGTTTCCAGCAATTTTCCACCTGATGCCCATTCCTCTAGCAATGAGCACAAAAATTCCTCTTAATATCCTTCTTCTGGGATGAGGAACTCTTTCTGCCATTTCTTGACTCTGCATGACGAGATTGGTCTTTCTCCACTGTATTGCAATGTGGATTGACTTCATTTGTCTCCTCCCTGCCAAAACAATGACTAAACAAGGAAAATATACTACATTTTATGGTGTTAAAAACAATCAACAAAATAATTGCCATCCGGGGGTCTTACTAATGCAAGTATAACAGAGTACAAACATTGCCCAAAATTGGGTCTTTAACTAATGTGCCATGTCTGGTTAGATGTATACAAACGTTTCCCTCAAAGGGGTCTTACCAATACATTCTACCCTACACAATAGTTTTCAGGTTTTATCTACATATGAGATATAATGGATTCATCTAAATAGAAATGAGAAAATTACTGAGTATGTTAAACCTGTCCCTTAGTCTATCCCACCAATCTGGAAATCCAGAAGTACAAGCCAATGCCATCCCTGTCAAAGCAACCTGTACTGATTAACCTGCTCCATACCAACTTGCTTCGGAGATTAGTAAGTTTGTAGGTGTCGATTACCAGCTCTGATACCAAACATGCTTCAGAGATTAGCAAGTTTGCAAGCCAATAACCAGCTCTGATACCAAACATGATCTGAAAATAATCAGAGTATTACGACCTGATCTTAGACCCCTTTAGGCTTTAATTATTTGCCGATGATTTACTCCTTTTAAGTAACCAATGTCAAAATAATGCAAGACAAAAATGACAATTGCACACAGATTGATTACAGAGTTTGGCAATTGCCTAAGTCTCCGGGTTCGTGATCGAACCATTCCACTAGTCAAAACTTGTAAGTTACAATAGTACTTTCACAAGAAAACCGAATGGAATTTTACTTGCCTACTAGTACACCAAACCTTCGGATGACAAGGGTGAAAAATAGCACCCGACTTCCACCTTCTTGATGTACAATCTCCTCTAGTTGTGATCAGCCTTCCCGACACAAACAATGCGAAGCTAGAACTCCGGTCGACAATCCAGGATTTGCAAGTACTTGGTGTGGCGCTATGGGCCTATTGGGTAGTTTACATTTCACTCCCAATCACAAATATTCCATCTAATATTGCCTAAAATAATAGGCCAATAGACAATACTTTTCGACACATCCCGCAAATAAGCTTAACAAATAATAAGCTCGGGATCGGTGTCTCCGTTGCACCGGTGTGTAATGTGTTGTCACCAGTGTGTCCACAACAAGCTTAACAAATAATAAGCTTGAGTTGTGTGTTGCACCGGTGTCCACTGTTCCGTTCTCTAGCAATGAGCTTCTCCATTGCACCGGTGTGTGTAATGTGTGTCCACAACAAGCTTAACAAATAATAAGCTCGTGTTGTGTGTTTTTACAATAGAATGGGTTCCCTATTTATACAAAATTAGGGCCCAAAAATAATGCACTTGCATATTATCCATAGGCTAATATTAGCCTAATCCCGTACATAGAAATTGGGATAAAAATTCCCAATAATGGGCAGATGCATTTTAAAAAGGGATTAAATCCCCACGCAGCGGCATTTGCATTTTTAATGGGATTAACTCCCAAGTTTGGCTCGGATACACTTTAAAATGGGTTAAAAATCCCATGTTTGGTGCGGCTAAGGTAATTTAGGCTTTATTAAGCCTTTCCATGCGCTAATGAAGTGGTCAAAGACCACGTTGGGCTTATAACCGCCCCCCTACCACCGCTTCACCTCCCTCTCCTCACGTGGAATCTTCCACGCATGACAATGCATGCCTTTACCACGTGGACATATGTTTGGCGGCTGTGTAGGAGTTAATATTAATGTATACACATTAATATATACATGTGGCTTTTGGAAAGTGGCCTTACCAAATAATATTATTTCGACCCATACAATGTGGAATAGAAATAATCCTGTAGTCCACTTGTCGTCTCCCGATAGGAAAATCGAGCGAATTCAACGAGTGTTTGGCAAGCCACGTGTTACAGTGCAATTCGGTCCAATATTGACTAGTTGACCATAGTTGACTTTCCTGTTGACTGAACTTTGACCAAACATATCTAGAACTCCCGATGTCCGTTTGTCGCGTTCTCATAGTCATTGGAAAGCTCTCGAGATGATCTTCTGCACTGACACCATTTAGGGGTGTTTAGGGAACTTTTAAAAATTATCCCCTGATCACCTCTACACATTAAAACACTTACATAGTAATTATCTTTTGGCGCGCAAGCATGCTTATTACATAAAACACTGAACTAAAATGACAAAACATAGCAACAACAAGAAAACACATATAAAGGGAATGCATTAGGGAAACCTAATATAAGTGGAAATACTGCCTTATTACAAACACCAAGAAGAATTATTTATAGTAGGGCTTCATCTTACTCTTGTTGAAGTAACTGGGAAACTACACCGACGGAAAGATGTTACACATACCCCAATGATGATACAGGTCTCCTTGCAAGGTGTTCGGAATCTAGAAAAGCTCGCCACGTATACGTTTGTATCCTGCATGCCTCACTTGGCCTCTGAATGATTTGCTTTCCCCTCTACCCCCCTTTTTCCTTACATTTTGGTCTTTAGTGACAAGACCACCACCCTGCCTAGGCAGGGGTCCCATGACCGCTGCCCAAGATAGGGCGGCGGTCCCGTAACTGCCACCCTACACATGGTGGCAGTCCTATTCGCATTTTCCAGAAATTTCTGACGATCATGTAAAACACAAATCTTCAATTTATATCCGCATTATTTAGCTAGTTTGCTTTGCATTTATGTTTTGGCCACCCTGTGAATAGTGTTTTCACCTTGTTTAATGGTAAAAGAGTTCAATTCCAAGTTACCTTCTTGTGATTGCATTTGCTATAAATAGCCAAATTGTTTTCAAACAAATGGCCCCTCTCCTTCTCTGTTTAATCATTCAATCTTTGAGCTTCTTGCTTAGAATTCCATTAGTTTCATGTTTTGCCTCCATTGTTGGTCTTTCTTTACTGTTTAGAGGTCATTTGATCTTCTTGTTTCAGTCTTGCTTCATTGTTGTTCCATGTAAGTCAGTTTAGAGTAAAGTAGTTTCATTTATAGATTGGAATCCATTAGAGTTGTAGGTTTTGTTCATCACAAAGGATAGTTTCAAAAAATCTTGGCGTATTTGTGTTGTATTCCCATAATAAATCCTGCTAGGAATTACATAGTCAAGCTCTGTTCACTTGCGTTATCCCTCTCCTACTCGCATTGTATTCAGTCTATATCTAAAGTCTGCTATTGTTTGAATACCTTCTTCTATTGATGCTATCATATACACACTTTTCTAGATTCACGAGAACACGAAGGAATGAGGAGATCACACTGAGGGGAAAAAGTCACAGACAACTTAATTTACCACTATCCTATAAACGCCAGGTTTGAGCTATCAAAGTTCTAGTTACAACGTAACAAATAGAGTAGTGAATTATTTTATTTCAGTCAAAAGCTCACTCTCGATATCACCATGGAAGCTATGGGGATTGATAGTTTCTAAGAAACTATGATTCATTCCTCACTTCTGAGGTAGGATCGAGGGTCTTTCAATTTAAAATAATTAGTTACTTAGATATTTAGGATAAAATCACAACTGCACATGAAAATAGCCACACCAGGCTACTTTGTTTTTTCTAATTCTGTTACTAGATTAGTTTTCCATTTTCTAAAATATATTAGAGTAGCTTCTCTTTAATTTTGTTAAAATACTTCATCGAAAATGCAAAAATAAAAGAATACATGCATAGTGTAGATACATCTTTCATAATTAGTTCATTAATCTTAGTTAAAAGTTGAATCATTTTGTATGGCAATCACAGGACCTAGAGAGCCTAGAGAATATATATTTGAACCAATAGTACCTCAACCAAATCTACCCACAACATTAGCTGATATAGATCAAGACCTTAGGATACAGGTCTTTGAAGCAACAGAAAACCTACAAGCAATTAGTGAACAACTGAGAGGGTTAAATATCGAAGACGATAAGGCATACACATTTTGGTCAAATCATCCTAACTATAGACTACCTTGATAAAATATCCAAATGACTGTACAAAGATTCGAAAGAGAACAAGTATTTGGTTGCGATGCTTTAATTCCACAACCTGACACAGGAGACCTCCACGTTGACATAGATACTAGCTTACGCATTCAAGTTTCTAGAACACCTGTAAGGTATTCTGAGAAAATTATACAACTTCTAGTTCTAAACATAGAGGTTGAAAAGGTGTATGATTACTGAATAGTCAGAAGAAGGGATTGATTCTTCACATGACCATAATAGGTCCATAACAACCACGAACTCACGGTTGTGATCCACAAGTCCCACAACCCAACGGGCCTACAAATCAATTAAGTATTAATACCAGTTTATGAACACTGGTATTTAAATCCTCACCACTTCCACCAGATATCATAACGCAGTTCTCCGTATTAAATATAGAATCCAATCAATCTAGTATTTTCTGGACTAGACCAAAAAACCACCCATAGTTCACTACAAATCCACTACACCTCCTATCACCATTTTTCATTACCTTGTCTAGAGATATATACGAAGCTCCCACAGGTCACTTCCCATGTATCCAATAACCAATAAATAGGATCTCTACATAGCTTGACATTGATTGGAGCCTCCGAACAACTATTATATCCAAGCAAACCATTACACCAATTTAGGTTAGGAGGGCCTTATTTTCCTTAGATTCGTAGATTCCATTATTGTGTATTGAGGATATAAGATTACCTGATTAGTTTGTCTGTATCCATTTATGTTCCACATTCACTAGCCGTCTCAGCATGACCTCAAGAGGTCGGGTACGAGGAAGAGGTACTTGTATATTCCTATGCTCACATGTCACTTTTCCATCGTACAGAAACCATGTCCCATCCAGCACCTCTAACTGGAAAGTGTCTGAATCAAGTATATAAATTATAGCATATGGTCCCAACTAATACACCTTGAGCTTTTCAGGGTGCCATTAAAACTTTGAATCATACAGAAGTACCATTTTCCCAACATCAAGCTTCTTATCCTTGATGTGTATATCATGCCATGCCTTCTGCCTATCTTTTTCTTTCTTCTAAGTCCATCGTGTTATGGCACATCTCTCATCCAGCTGCATCAATTTGTTAATGCATTCTTCTAATGTGTTCTCATTAGCCAGACCTCCTGCACATGTAATATGTAAATATGGTAATATGAATTCCTTTGGTAAAACTTCCTCTACACCGAACACCAATTGAAAGGGTATTTTTTATTCAACCTCTTGTAGGTTGGCCTGTATGCCCATATTATAGTAGATACTTTATCATCCCAATATTTCCTTCCAACATCACAATTTTTTTCAATGTCTGGCTCAATATCTTGTTAAAATCCTCAACAACTCCATTTTCCTAAGGGTGATAAGGGGTTTTCCTATGGTGTGTAACCATAAACTCATCCAATAATATCATGATAATCTCATTAAGGAAATGAGTACCCCTATCACTTGTTAGATGTAAAGGGCATCCATACATGCTGATAATATTTTCCCACATAAATGTTGCTGCCATAGCCACTATATAATCCTTTGTAGATGTCGCTTCTTTCCACCATGTAAGATAATTTTTACAAGTTATAATATAACACAATCTTTTCCTGTGCATGGCTTGGGAGATAAGGTCCACAAAGTCAATTTCCCACTTCTAAAAAGGTTCTACACTAGTAATAGGCCTCAAAGGCATTTCATCTCTATGACCAGGATTTCCAAGGCATTGACAATGGTCACATGCCTTACAATATACTTTGCAATCTTTGTATAATGTTTCCCACCATAGACCAAATTCTAGAACCTTACATGCAGTGGCATCCCATGCATAATGTCCACGTGTAATACCACCATGAGCATCTACCATAATTTCTTCATGCTCATGCTCAAGTTCTTAGCGATGCAAAATTCCATCATGGCCTAACTTGTATAAGTTTCCATTGATCAACATGTAAGGTGCAACATGAATAGCAATTTTTTTCCTTTCTAAGGCCTTCATTCCCTCGGGTGCAATACCTGTGCATAAAAAGAAAACAATATCCTCCAAGTCTGAGGGCACATGGTGTAACCTAAAAAACTATGCATCTGGAATTGTTTCCTCAATGCTATTTGCATCCTATCCTGATTGAATCCTTGATAAATGGTATGGACCATAATTTCCCTTACCAGGATTAACCATCACCTTAAACTTAAACTCCTGAAATAATAGAACCCAACGACATATGCACCCCTACAAAACAAGATTTTTCACAAAATACTTTAGTACCATATGGTCTGTATAAAAGATGAAAGTTGTAGCAAAAAAATATTTTTGAAAATTATGGAGTGCGTAGATCATAGACAAGGCCTAGCGCTTTGTCGTTATATAATTTTGTTCTATTGGAGTCAACTTCCCACTAGCAAATCAAATAGGATGATCAAAAATCACTTCTCCAGGCTGATTTAGTACCACACCAATGTCCATGCCAGAGGTATCTACATGAATGTGGAAAGGTTTGGACCATGAAGGAAAGTGCAAAATAGGAATTTTAGTAAGCCTTTCTTTCAGAGCCTCAAATGCTTGTTGGTGTGCCTTACCCCAATAAAACCTGCCTTTTCCTTTCAAAAAAATTTCCAGCGGCATGGTGATCTTAGCATAAAATTTGATAAAATTCCTATAATATCTTGTATGCCCCAAGAATCCATGCACCTCACTTTGATTAGCTGGTTCTTCTAAGCACAAAATCACAACCTTAGCAAGATCCACTACCAAGCCCTCTTTACAGATTATGTTTCCTAGAAAAATTTCAAAGGGTGTGGCAAATACACACTTATTAATATTTAAAGAGATGTTTAACTGTGGGAACCTATCAAACATCAGCCTCAAATTATCACAGTGATCCTTTATAAGGCCATAGATTGGCCCATCATCTAGATATACCTGCAAGAAATTTTGAATAAAATCCTGAAATTCTTGTACCACTATGCACAAAAATACTACAAGCACATTTTTTAATCCAAAAGGCATAACCATGTATGCAACTTCCCCATTCAGTGGTGAAAGTTGTCTTCTCTTGATCTTCTTTAGTTATCCTCACCTAATGGTATCCAGATAATCCATCAATGAAGGAGCAGATCTCAGGCCCTAAAAATCCCTCCAATATTTCCTCAATAAATGGTGTGGGAAAAGGATCAATCACACATGTAGCATTCAATTCCCTGTAATCCACATAAATTTTGATCTTTCCATCTTTCTTGATGTTGATCACTATAGGGCTCACCAATTCTAATTCCTCAATGGGCACAATGATCCAAGAAATTAACATTTTTTCAATTTCTTCTTTTACCTTGACATGCAAATTCAAATTCATCCTGTAAGGCCTCTTCCAAACTAGGTGCACACCTTCTTGTAGTTTTATCCTCATCTTTCCCAATGATTCATGTACACCTTTTAATTCATGATAGCCCCTATGGAATAAATCTTGGAATTTGCACAGTAATTCAATGATCTTAGCAACTTCATATTCAGACCAATAATCTCTGATGATGGCCTCCTTAAGTTTGTTATTTTTTCCAATGTTCACCTTCTTTGTTCTCATAGGATCATGGTAGGCATGTTCCTTTTCATGTGCATTGTCTAGGACCTCACTCGTACCCTCTGTGTGCTCAATATCCAAGTTCTCAACCTCTTCATCATCAACTATGTATACCATATTACCCTTGTCTATTTCTAGGAAGGCATGCCCAAGATGCTCAGCAGCTATTTCTTCCTCTTCAAAATGCACCCCCAATTCTAACTATCTTAACAAATCCTGAAGTAGCTCCTCATCCTTTGCACTATCTACCATAGTTAATCATTTCATAACTTGTAATACCTCATTCACCAGAGGTTTAGTTGAAAAATAGTCAAAGGTCTGAATCATACCTACTGTAAGTTCTTTCCAATTTCAAGTCTCTATATTCAACTCTACATACATATATCATGCATGCGTGTAGCCTCGCAAGGTGAAATAAAGCTTGTGTACCCACAACGAAGGTGGTAAATCTTACTACCACTCTGTCCATAGTTTCGCACATTGCTCAGCATAGTGTTGAATAGGATCATTACTGTGAAATTCATATATATATGAGTAGGTGCATTTATCCATAAAAATCTAATAGATAAAGCAATTCTCACTTCTCTCTACTCTAAAATATTCTCTGTGAACCATCCACCAATGTGTTTTAATCCTGTATAAAGTATACACTATTATGTTCCTTCTTTCCACCTAACATACCCACTAAAATTCCATAGCAAGCATGAATACTTCTATATTCTCTTCACTTATGTACTTTGGTACCTAGTTACTACCCAAATGCCTAATACCGCATGCCTTACTAAGGTGCGCAACCGCACTTCATACTTTTTTCCCAACCATTTCATAAGTGCCATGTGCCCAGTTTTCACAAGAAACACTTGCAATATCACTCATGGACTGTGCATCATCCCATTGGATAACTCCTTATTTCTATGGCTCAAGAACTTCTGAATCTCCAATGGTGTGCACATAAATAATGTTCAAGTATTCTTCACTTAAGGGCTCTATATAAGGTGCATATTTCCCAATTTTCAAAGTGATAATGACATGTTCTTCCTTATTCTCAAAGCTAATATATCCCTTATTAGAATGCATGTCATCATTATTTTCATAACACCAAGGGTTCCCAAGTAATGCAGGAAAATCATCTACTTCTACAAGTTGCTAAGACCTCAAAATCCCCAGTAAAATTGGCCCCCTAAATAGTAATGAATGCACCTTTTAAAACTCCAATGGGCATGGCCTTAGTCTAGTTTTCCATGAACAACACATTAGAGGAAGGCTGTAATGGAGGTCTACCCTTTTGAACCCACACATCCAAAGTGAGTACATTCACTTCCCTGCCTATGTCAATCAAAATGTTACTCAAAAGCCAACCATCAACAACAACATTTATAATAATCTCCTTGTCATAATCTAAACTATTCGAAGGAATATTATCATGTAAAAATTTTCTCTCATGCTCAGTCCCATTGTATAGAGTGTTACCCTTCAACTAGTTCTCTAACAATGTAATAATGTTTTCAAGGTGAAACATCTTGAAAACCTCCTTAAAATCATCAAGATCTGTTGGATGGAGCTCAGATGATTTCTTTTATTCTAACTTCCACGATTGTTCCTTCAAACATTATATCTCACCTTGTAAATTTTGAAACCTCCATGGTTTCCTAATATCCTTGATTCTTATGCATAGGGTCTGGATACTTCACATGTAATACTTCCTCCTTAATAATCATAGGCTTCTATTGAAGAAGTTCTCTCACGTGCGCAATCTCAATGCATGTAGTGATCTTCATAGGTACCAGGTTGGGGTGTGCCACTAACTTCGTAATCCATTGATCCTCTACTGTGTGTTGTAATTTAACTATCCCCACACCATTATTTTCATGTTTATGTTACTTACTGAAGTGTTCATATAATTCTAGACATTCTTCATACTTATGGTTCTTTCCACAAAAAGAACATACAATGTTCTAAGGACATTCGTGCATGTAATGATCAGGAGATCCAAATGTATAACAAGTTCCACAAGGGAAATAATTCCTTCCACCCCCACGACCTCAGCCTCTAAATCCTTCACGGTATCCTCGACCCTGACCACGATCATCATTAGAACACCCCTCATTGTGATTATATTCATGATGCTCACCCTTATCCTTAGAGTTATTTGCAACACCAGTCTTTCGTACACCAATATTAATGGCATCATGAATCTTATCAATCAACATGTAATCCTCAATATCATGAGTGGAAGACCTATAAATCTTGCAGTAACAAGACACATTCTTTCTTATCGCACGCTGCAATAATGGGCATCAACTTACACTATGGTCCAAATGACATATCTCATAATCCAATAATAATGAGCACACTAATTTACGAGGAAGCTATCCTTAGTATGCCTTTCTACTTCACAATTTGTACACCAAATTCCACTACGTGTCTCGTGTGACAAATTAGGAGATATTTTATCCAACTACTTTTCCATTGCTATGATCTGAGTTTCCAGAAATGCACTCACTCCTATGTCTACACTTCCTATTACATCATCACGTAGATTTGCTTCAAGTCCGTCACGTGGAGCTGTAAAGGTCTTATGTGAAAGCACTCTTCTAAAAGGCATGATTAGTCCTCCAATGAACCACTATGCATGGTTGCTTGCATAGATGTCATAAGATAACTTAGACAGAAGAGTCTTGAACTGGGAATCATATTCTTGAACACTCTTATTAGTACCCTACTTAATATCTTTAAGCGCACTTTTTCTTTTCTTCTCAAACTAAGGGATATATAACTCTTTTAAGAAGGCATCTCACAGTGCTGTATAATCCACACAAGTCTGATAAGGATCAAACTTTCTATACCAGTCATGTGCACACCCTTGCAATGTAGTTAAAATCTAAATTTCCTAGTGCTCTAGAGTTGTAATCCCCTTAACATGCCATAATATTTCATACATGTATGTGCTTGGCTACATCTTCAATTCCTCTATATTTTGGAAGATGAAGAAAAATATCCATATAAATTTTCTGAGGTTGGTGCGAACCATTCCCATAAGACACAGAACCTGTATTTCCTCATATGTTTCCACTACCTCCAAATCCACTAGATACATTAGCACCCAAGCCACTTGACCCCTCCTAATCCTCCTCGTGAAGTAGGAAATGGACTAGAGGATGCACTACCTTGTGTTCCAACGGTCATGCTAAACTGGACTCCCACAATCTATGAAGTTGTGTTACTTCTAGATGTTATACTAATGTTCTATGCACCCACATTATGTGATGATGATGTGCTAGAAAAGAAACCTCCAGATGGACCTCCAAATAACATAGACAATGATTGTGCTGCCATAGATGAATACACCTCCTTATTAACTCCTGAAATTGACTACAAATTGACTATATCTATTGCAACTCTATTATTCACACTAGCTTGCTTACTATTAACTATCATGGAATTTATAAAACCAAGCATGAAGGGTAGGTTGTTTGGTAGGTTCAGATGTGCAACCATGGTCCATAGTATATCATTTGACGTGCCCTCATCTAAATTTCAAGAGGTTTATCTGTCATGATTTCCTAAATGGGGGATTTTCAGATGCTCTGGCTCCACGTCTTCCACATGAGTGCCAAATTCTTCATGAGCCATCTCCTTCCACAACACCATTATTTTCATGATCTCTCGCTTCTTCATCATATCCCTTTCATGCACTTCATTAAACTTAAGCAACCTTTCTTCTCTTTGTCTCTATGTCGCTAGGTTTTCCATCTTTACGAAACCTACTCATGCCCTCATGTGTGGTGAGGTTTAGCTAGCCATAGGATTCTTTTCCAAATCCATGGTTACAATCAAGATCTTTATTACCAAAGGAATACCACATAAATAAGATCCTCTGGGCTCATGCAAGAACTAAAACTCAGTAACTTTTGAGCAAGAGAAAGTGGAAAATGTGTACTCAAGAATATAGTTGTTCAAAACACCATGGAACCAAACATTCATAGAGCATGTCCAAATCAGATATACATCATACAAGGCCTAGAATTTTTCCTACATCCAAATAAGCATGCAAAACCTCTAATTCCTCTTAGACACGTAAGCAACCAACCACTCGTACAAATCTATGGGAAAGATAATAAATAGCGTCTCATACAATGTGTCATGTATATTCTGCTCAACCCACGTATGTGCATTAAACTACGGTTGAGTGCTAAATCTGCGAGCATACTCTTCTAGATCATCTAACTACTCTTCAATACTGGCCAATTTCAATCGATATGTCTTTAGCATGCAACACCCTATAAAAAAAACTGAGAAATATGTCCCAATAATGGAACCAATGATGTAGTCTAGGATATACCCATAAATCCCAAGGCACATTGTCACATCACTTAGACTAGACTGAGCACTCACTCAAAGCATGCAAGGAAACTAGGTCCCTCTTTAGAGTAGCTTGTTCAAGATGTTATCATGATTTCAAATATAATTCAATTCCATAATAGAGAATCAATTACACCACAATGCATAAACCATATCTAGATTTAAACCATATGAAAGATTGACTAAATAATTATTATAATGAGATTTACCATGTGTTGGTATGAAAATATGTCGCCTAGATAGATCTATGGATAAACGACCCAACAGTGTGCAGGGCATAGCCCCTCTTTGAGTCAGCAAAGTGAAACTAGTTTATTGCTATTCTACCAGCAGGAATCTATGCAAGTCTCACAGATTCTGC
The DNA here is from genome assembly GCA_019776745.2 of Taxus chinensis. Classification (NCBI taxonomy): domain Eukaryota; kingdom Viridiplantae; phylum Streptophyta; class Pinopsida; order Cupressales; family Taxaceae; genus Taxus; species Taxus chinensis. The sequence goes on from CM034156.1 coordinate 71,522,574, forward strand.
CTTCGGGGGTTTGGGATCTCATCCCAGTGGGGTGTTTCCGACTGTGAAAAGAAAGGAAAGGAAGAGGGGATGAGGAAAGAGCAGGTCCGAAGGAAGAAAAGAAATGAATTCCAAAGCAGAAAGGTCAGAAGATTTATGTTTTGGGATTGGTAGTAGACAGAGCCAAACCTACTTGCATAAAAAAACAAAGCAATACTGATGATGAATAAATGACAAAAAAGTAGATATGAATCTAACAGAATAAACACATACAGATCTAACATAAGAAAGGTTTGATGCATAACACAGCTATTCAGCACAAAGTCTCAATATTTGTATTACTGTTTTCTTCTGTTACATGAAAGCTCAAAGTCTTTTTTCTTCACTTCTATTTTTCATCTGAAAGATATTCATCCATCTCACAATACTACAAGTATTGGAGTATATATAGAAGAAGAAGAGAAAAGAAGGCAAAAAGGAGCCAACAACTATTTACAAAGATATTTACAAAATATCTAAAAGTCATGTTGACTTTTTTACAACTTGATGGATGACATCATCCCATGATGCAACATGGATGACATCATAATTTGCATCAACATACTCCATATATTTCAAGAAAGATGAAGAAGAGAAAGATAAGAAGGAGAAGAAAAAGAAGAAGAAGAAGAAGCAGCAGCTATTCATCATCATCATCCTGCGGCCGAAAGGGGGTGGACTACTTTTGTTGCTCCTCAGGTGACGAGATATGGAACTGAGAGCAGTATTCCATGAACTTGTTGATTATTGGCCCTAGTTGATCCTGGGAAGGATCCTTGTGCCTATCACTTATCGCCTCACAAGTCTCCCGCTCATCTATGAGCTTCTCTGGGAGTTTGGAATAGTCCTTTTCTGCCTCAATGAGGAACCCGATGAAGTCCCTACAGGCCAGTAGGTTGTTGATAGATTCTGTGTCAAATGTGACCTCTGGTCCCGTTCCTTGAGAAGCGATCTCTTTGAAGATCCGGGTGGTTTCATCAGCTTTCCTTAAAGTGAAGGAAGGAGTAAGTAACCCTGGCGACATATTAAGAACAATTCGTTCCATTTGGTGCATCGCATCCAGGGCTTCTTCCTTGACTTTGTCAATCTTTTCTAGAATAAATTCTAGCTGATCCACCCGGTAGTCCAGAGTGGACATGATTTTGTTGAGGGCCCTTGGATGGCCGAAGACACCGAACTTGACCAGATCTTCGACTGAACAATCGAACATTTGTTGGAAGGTCTCGTGTTACAGTCTGGCATGTTCCAACTCTTTTGGTATGGGCCCTGCTAACGCTTGGAGCTCTTTATTCACCTTACTAATGTTCAGGTACAAGTCGGAGAACTTGGCGATCACTTTTTCACTGTCTTTGAGGATTTGGCTCCTCCAAGCAGAAACGGCCATACCCTGCTCACCGATTTTGGCATACTCATAAATTTTCTCCTGGCTGAGAAGCTCAGAAGTCTCGGCGGCAGTTGTGGGAGGTGCACTACCCATCTTCTATAAGGCTTGGAGCAGATATTTGTTTTGCTCCTTTAGTTTCCTTTTCTCTTCCTTGATTTCCTGAAGCTTTTTACAGAGGGCATCAACTACAGAAAGAGCCTCCCACTAAAGACTTTCGGAAGATGTCCCCATTGTGACTTGGGTCACAGTAAAATATATCGGAGACAGATCCTTTTTCTCTTTGAGGGGATTGGGGTACGTGATTTCCATAACTCTCTCTCCTACAGCACTTTGAGAGAAGCGCGTGACAGGCTTCTGCTTCTTCGCCCCCTTAGATGGGATCATGGAAAAGTCCATCGGAGCGATGAGAACTTTCCTCTTTTGCTGACTTAGCTGCTGAGAGATCCAAGCTGGATCTATGGTAGAAGGACCAGAAATAGAGGAGGGGGTAGCTGCAGTAGAAGAGGGGAAAAACCTGGAGACCCGTGGTGGTGACATTGAGAGAACAGCTGAAGAAGTGCCCACGGAAGGAAGGGAAACTGCAGCTGCGGAAGACATAGGAGGGGAAGGGAGCTCGGAGATGAGGTAAGAAATGGAGGACAAATCAGCGAGGGAAGAAAAGATAGATGAAGAGGCAGGGGAAACAGTAGAAGAAGGGGAAGAGGACACGACCAAAGGGATGGTCGCTTGAGTCACTCGAGGAGGGGAAGGAAGAGAAGAAGGGATGGAAGGGACCTCAGTTGTTGTTACCGTGCCGACATCCTGAGTGGATGGGCCTATTGGAACATCCTCTGTTATTTCTTCCTCCAGAGTTATGACTTGTTCTGGTGCTGTGGAAGGAGGACTTTTAGGAGCTTCTTCATGGGTGGTGCTGGACTCACCCTCTACGCCTTTTCCTTTACCCTTAGGCTGTTGTTTGGATCGTGGAGGTGCGTTACCCAATGGGGAGGTTGTGAAATCAACCCTGAGGTAGATTAGGCCGTTCATCCGGCACCAATGTTCTATCCTACGCAAAGTCTCCTTGACCATCTCCTCAATTGTCTGAGGAGCCTTAGTTCTATCAATGGCCTGAAAGGGCCAATCGTCCCCATCTGTGTCAGTATATACCTTGTCTATTTCATCTTCCGTAGTTTGGTAGCCTTTGGGGACAATGGATACCCCATATTGGATGATTTATGCCAATGCTAGGTGATAATGATCCTTCCTTCTGAGCTCTACCTCATGGATGATGTCAATGTAAATTTCCCTCTATCTGAGGGACGTGGAACTGGATGAAGTTTCACCCTCAGCAGACAGCTCCCTTGCGTCGAATGTAGGCCTGGCTGGGAAATCATGTTTCAAATTGAGTAACTCCAGCTCTACAAACATCTCCTTCGCCTTGTGGTGGGTCGAGCATGTGTATCAAGCTACTGTGAGGGGGAAAGGAGGTCCACCCTTCTTTCTTTTCAGGAATTTTTTCATGGTATGTGATTAGCTGCCTTGACAGCTCCAGCAGAATCAGTTTAGGCCCCAGCATACCTTGGTAGCCTGGTTGGCTCTCCTAAAAAGTTGGCAGCCCTTTAGATAGGTGAATGTGGGAAACTGGGTGAACAAGGCCCCCCATTTCTTAGTGGCTACTACTATTCTTTTGGTCTTGCGACCATAAGTCATATTCAGCCTCAACAGGAAGATGATGTGGTAGAAGAATGCATTGTTGATTTTGGTGAATTGGGAGATGCTATTCTCCAGCCTCAATTCTGGATAATACTTGTATATCTTGACCTGAGGCCAAACTCCACTCCGCATCAGGCGTGGATAGTCCCTCACTGATGCTGTAGCATAGACCACGTAGGATTTCATATGGAATATCCCCGTTGTGCTGAATTGTTGTAGCTGTTCAGAGATTGTGCTGCTTATAATTTCTCCCCCAGCAAAAGCGCTGATCAGGCATATTCTTGTTCATGGTCTCTAAGTACCCGCAGCATCCATTTATGGAAATAATGGGCATCAGAAAGCCCGAAGACCCTGCTCAGGAATGTAATGGTGTCGCTGAGCTCTTCTGAGAAGTCGCTGCGGTGGATGATTTGGGGCCACCGGGTTATTACCTTCTTGTTCTTTAGATAGACTTCGTTCATTAGTTGCATACATTGATCCTCATTTTCATCCCAGGCCTTAATGCACTCCGCTTGGCTGACAGCCACAAAGTGCCGGTGGTGAGGGATGCCAAGTATTATCTCAAAGTGACGAGCAGTGAGGTTGATGACTACCTCACCCTTGCTGTTTTCAACACATCTTGTGTCTTTGTTGTAACACTGGGCAATCACCATCAAGAATTCATTGTTGACGGCACTGACTGGGATTCCTCCGGTGAAGTGCAGGGCACTGCCTATTAGTTTGTCCATCCATGGACTCCTTGTAGCTTTCTGAGTTCTGGCCCAGAATTCCTCCATATCGATATGCCCCAATTCTGAGTCTCTGACGTCTATGCTGCACTCAACCTGGGACTCGGGCATTCTGACCCTCTGATATTTATATTTCATCTCTTCTTCTATAATTTTTGGCATTTCCTTTTGATTTGGTGGGTCCTCTTTCTGGATGTAGACATATGTTCGTTCGAACTCAGTTGCTGATCTGCATGAAGAAGAAGTGAAACCCAACGTAGAAAGGTTGTATCAGTTATTTGATTTCCCATTGAAGTGCCAACAGAAGAAGGAGTTAGTTGTTATTAGGCTCAGGGCGCAGGGCGCATGAAAATTGCAGCTTACAGGGCTAAATAGGTAAGGCGCACAGGAAAGGGGTGTTGCAAGGGTTAAACTGGTGCCAAAGGCGCATGGCGCATAGATACTGCAAAGTGCATTTTATAAACGGCACATGAAAACATTGTGTTACATAGAGACAGGATGCGCCCTTTGGCGCATAGACATTTTCATGTTGCATAGGGATTTGGTGTGCCCATTGGCGCATGTAAGGTTTGTGTAATAGGAACATTTCGTGAGCCATGGCACAGCGAACGAAGGGTTAACACAACATGATTGTTGCTGTAAGGAGGGATGCCCCCCGCGCCTTCAAAGCCTTGTACTTAGCACGGATAAAGCCTGTGTTGCACTGATGCTGGGTGTGCCATTAGCGCATAGAAACATGATGCAGCAAGGAAGGTTGGCGTGCCAAAGAGGGCACAAGGTTAGCGCTTGTAGCATATGAAAGAGGCGCGCCTTGGGGGCATAGAAGCTTACGATGCAGCAGGCAAGATGGGTGCACCATTGGCACGGGTTTTTATCATGTTACAGGGGTGACAGATGCGCCAAACAAAAAAGAGGGAAACAGTGAACTAAAACACTCTCAGAGGGGTCTTCACATGGTTCAGATTGCTTTTCTCCTCTGTTCCTCCTTTGAAAGGTTACTTGGGGTATGAAATGGTTTAAACCAAGAGGGTTACAAACCATTGTTTTTCGGGATAACATCCTCCTCCAGCAGATCTGGAAAGAGGAAAATAAGGAAAGATAGCACGCGGGGAGGGGCTAGCTCAAAAGATGTATTTCAAAAACCAACTAGCAAGCACGAAGAACCAGAAAGAAAATCGCATGGAAGAGACAACAACACTTACCTGGATAAATAGTGAAAATCTTGAAAACCGGGTCCACAATGCATTGAAAACGACGAGGCAGAGGCTGACAGGCTCAGAGAATAAAAATCACGTGATATGCGTCTGATGATAATGACATTTGGGCACACAAATTTTATATATATAGGTGAGCTAGTCATAAATGCACCACCCACTTTGTAAAGGGCGCATGAAAGTTGCTGTCGACATGGAAAAGCATGCGCCCTTTGGTGCATGAAAGCATTTGCCAGCATGAAATTAAGCGCACCTTTGGCACATCGAAAGGGATGTCGACATGAGATTATGTTCGCCCCTTAGCACACCCAAAACATGGCGCAACAAACGTTGTGTTAATACGAAGGCGCATGCGCCTTGGCACACGCAGGGAAGACTCAACATACAAGGCGCACCAAAAGGCGTGTTGACACTGAAAAATATGTGCCAAAGGCTTTAAAGGGGGTGCACCAAAACATGGTGTTACATAGTAATTCCATGCGCCCAGCCAAAAAAGACTCAAAAGACTAAGTTCGAAAAACCAAATTTCTCGGGAAGGGATTTTGCAATGTTTTGAACGTAAGGGATCCCTAACGAGGGATCAGAACAAAATTTCAGTATGGTTATCGATAAAATTGCCCTTGTCAATTTTTACGGGATAACAGCTGGCTCTTTCTGGGGGACTATCCCTGAGAAAACTCGGGGGTAGAGAATCCCAGATCTCATGTGCCTATCCATTAGGTAACAGAGTCAAAAACAAGGGATACCAGAGGGGGAGCAAAAGGAACACACAACAAACTGAAAACAAACACACAACGAAAGAAAACACACAACAAAAACAAACTGTACAAAGAAGAGAGAAAGCTCTACTTCCTGAAAATTTTCAGATGCTGCCCGCTATAAGGAAGCGGGAGCTCGGTTCCATCCAGATATGAGAGATAGAAGCTATTCTCTCCGTTGAGCTCCTTGATCTTGAAGGGCCCTCTCCACAGGGAATCAAACTTTCCGTGCATGCCCTTTGGCTCTCTTTGCTTGTCCCACAAAAGGAAGAGATCTCCCACTTGAAAATCCCTCTGCTTGGCCTTCTTATCAAACAACCTCTTAACTTGATTCTGATGTTTAGTGATCTTGTCGATCACTCTTACTCTCTTTTCTTAGAGCTCTGTCAAATACATGATTCTCTTTTCAAGAGAATTTTGGAAAGTTTCTCTTCGATAGCTCGTGCCAAACGTAGAGCAGGAAGTTCTGCAGAAATGGGGAGTTTTGGCATCAGTGCCATATAACACTTGAAAAGGTGACATGCTAAGAGACCTCTTGGGAGTGATACGATCGACCCCACAAAGCGTCGTACAAAGACTTGTGCCACATTCGCTGATTCTCTTCTACTAACTTCCCGTATGATGGTCACCAAGTTCTTGTTACTAGATTGCTCCTGACCATTTCCCTGAGGGTAATAATCTGAGGCATGAGCCAAAGTTATACCATATTCATAACAAAAACCAATAACTTCCCATGAGGAGAAGTTAGAAGCATTATCAGCAACAATTTTTTTTTGGAACGCCAAACCTGACAATGATATTTTCTTTAATGAAATTGCAAACCACCTCAGAAGTGGCATGCTTGACAGGTATGGCTTCCACCCACTTGGTGAAGTAATCCGTTGCTAATAAGGACATAGCTATGTCTGGGCACTCGATTGAGGATTGAGTGCACCAATAAAATCAATTCCCCATTTCCTGAATGGTTCATTGATAATGACCGGTCTTAGGGGAAAGGCAGCCAACTTGGGCTTGCCGACGAATTGCTGGCAGGGTTCACACTTTTCCACCCAGGTGGCTGTATCTTGGAAGAGCGTCGGCCAATATTACCTAGCTCGAATGATCTTGTGTGCTGTCACGGAGGAAGAGAAATGCCCCCCACAGGCTGAATTGTGAAAACTTTCCAGTATTTTTACCTGCTGAGGTTTATCAACACATCGCAAAAAGATGCTATCTATCCCACGTTTGTATAAACCGTCATCCCAGATGACATATTTTAGCTGCTCTGAGCTTTATAGTGCGCTTCTCCTTTACAGTTAGGTTCATTGGGTATTTGCCGTAGGTGAGGAAGAAAGCGATGTTAGAGTACCATTCATCACTAGTTGCAACAAATAGAACCAGAGGCAGAGAATTGGGCTCTTCCAGCCGGTCCTGTGCTTCGTCGGTGTAGTCACCCCTTTCATCAGGGTTTTCTGAATCTTTGTTTTCAGCCATTAGCTGACCACAGGCACTTACCCCTCACCAGCTTGATTAGTTTTAATATCCAGGTCATACTCATGGACCTTTGCGATCTAATTTCCTCGCAAGCTTCCTAATTCCTGCTGAGTTAGAATTGATTTCACCGCCGTGTCAGGGGACCAACACCACCGTATGCGAGTTTAGAATGTAATACCTAAAATTCTTCACTGCTTTGACAATGGCGAAGGCATGCTTTTCTAATTGAGTCATTTTTTAGTTCGTGAGGCTTGAGGGGAGAACTCATGAACGCAATCGGAGATTCAACATCCTCTGAGTTCTTTTGCATCAAGATTGCAGACACAGTATGCTCAGATGCGTAACTATAACATGATGAAGTCCTTGGAGAAATCGGGACACACCAAGACTGGTGCATGAGCAATGGAGGCTTTTATATCTTCAAATGACCTTTTCCCCTCTTCGTTCCATCTGAAAATTGGTGATCCCTTCATCATGTTCAATATGTGACGGGTCTTCTCAGCAAAGTCAGGAACAAAACGCCTGAGAAAGTTCACCTTTCCGAAGAAAGAGTGAACACCAGTCTTGCTTGTAGGTAGAGTAAGGCTTTGAATAGCCTTTAACTCTTTCGGTATCTATCTTTGTTCCTTCTTTGCTAACCACATGCCCTAGCAACTTCCCTTCTGTGACTCCAAAAACAGACTTCTTTGGGTTTAGGGAAATCCCATGTTCTCGGCACCTAGCCAACACTTGCTCCAAATGATCACAATGATCATTTCATTGTTTAGAGAACACGGTTAAGTCATCTAGATAAACCACAATGACTTTCCCCATCATACCTTTGAATGCAAAGTCCATGGCCCGCTAAAAAGTGGCACCAGCATTAGCTAGGCCAAAAGGCATCCTGCTGTAGGAAAATGTACCCCAGGGAGTAGTGAATGTTGTTTTAAACTGATCTTCAGCTGAAACTCCAATCTGATTATAGCCTGAAAAACCATCAAGCATGGACAGCATCTCTGATCCAGTTATTGCTTGCAGAACTTGATCCATAATCGGAAGTGGGTAGTTGTCTTTCAAGGAAGCCTGATTCAAATTGTGAAAGTCTACGCATATGTGTATCTCACCGTTTTTCTTGCACACTGGCACAATATTTGCTACCCAAGTACTGTGGTGGATAGGAAAGATGATTCTCGCATCCAGCATCTTCTGAATTTCGGCCTAGATAGTCCCCGAAATCTTAGGATTATAGTGCCTCTACTTCTGGCGAAAGGCTTTGACATCTTCTTTCAACGAGATGTCATGTTGAACGTCCTTTGGCTTAAAATACTTTAGATCAGCATAGGACCATGCCAACACGTCCATATATTTTTTTAGCAACTTGAAAAATTTCCGTTTCTCCTCAAGCATGCAACATTTTCCAATGTTCACAAATTGCGGGTGCTCCATCGAACCTATATTGACCGGTTCGGTTTCTGGGGATGAGTCAAGGTCATCTCGCCTCTTCTTTTTCATAAAACAGTCATGCCTGTCAAACAACCGCTCCAGAGAAACTAGGCCCCTTGGGATTTTATTCCCTTTGAGCTGACATATGCCGTTGTTCCCTTCGGATTCATCACCTTGATTGGTGACTGATTCACGGCAAGTGGAAGTAGATCCTTCAAAGTGCAATTCTTTAAAATTTTCCGCCTTCTCTAGAAAGGCAATGAGTTGATTATTGTCGTTGAACACCTGCCAATGCTAAGAATTATCTGGCACGCTCGGGCGGAAAACCACCTCAATGGTGTATTTTTCTATTTTCAAACCTGGGTGAAGAAGCATGAGGGATGCGGAAACAGCCAATGAATCGGCCATGTCATTTTGAGCTCTTGGAATGGATTCAATCGAAAAAGCATCAAACTCTTCAATGCTGTCCCACACCGCATTACGGTAATGCCTGAGCCTTTCATTCTTTACTTGATAAATCCTCTTGACTTGGTTTACAACTAGCTCCGCATCACCTTGTACTTTTAGATTTTTAATCCCTCTTTCTTTTGCAGCTTGCATGCCAAGTAACAAAGATTCATACTCAGCAGTATTATTTGTGTTAAAAAACTGCAACTTGAAAGAGAGAGGAATGACTTCTTCCTCAGGAGATATTAGCATGGCTCCAGCGCCGCATCCACTGGTTGCACAGCTGCCATCGAACTGCAAGGTCCAGATCTTATTAAGATCTCCTTCTTGAACGAGAACAACCCCTTTATCAGACTCGGTAGATAAGAAATAGTTCCCCATACCTGATGATTCAAAAAGGATTTGAGCTTTGGGGTCTTCAAAGCTAGTAACCAAGTACTTTTTTTGTGATTCCGGATCTAAAGTCTGCATTACGCCTTTGACGGGAATTCTAGCTTTAGACCAGTCCATATGAATTTCCCCACCAACTTCGCTGCAAAAACTTCTTCCCAGCAAAATTCCATAGCCTGTCGGAATGTCAGCAACGAGGACTGTCATCTTTACTCTTTTATCTGGGAACGCCGCAAATGCAAATTGCACGTCTTTGATTTGGCCAACCAACGGAACCTGCTTGGTTTCCAAGGAATAACATCTGCCAAAAGGCTTGGTAAGAGTGAGGCCCAGAGCATGGGCGAATTTTGTGGCATGACGTTATCAGAAGCCCCGGAATCAATTATGCAGTTACTCAGCTTGTGTCCATTGATTAGGAGGGAGAGATAGAAAGGCTCTATCTTACCTGATGCCGATGTTGAAGCAAAATTTATGTGAGATTCAGGGGGAGTGGAAAGGATTCCTTTTGGGGAAACCTGATTAGATATAACAGCTTGACTTTGAATATACTTGGTTAATCTTACAAGCTGTTCAGGGTTTGACTGAAGATACTCGGCTTCAGACATTTGGATCTTGGTCTTTTTTGCATGGTCTATGATATCAAATGCGACCAAGGGTTGCGTTGGTGAAGGAATGAGTCCCTCACTTCGCGATGGTGGAATAGGATTAGTGGTCTTGGTAGGAACATGAGAGGACTGATTTGGAGGAGAGATAGGAGGAAAAGATTTCCTTGTAAAAGATTTGCCAGGGAGTTGAGTAAGAAGAGGTTTACCTCTTTTAGCAATGATCGGAGGTGCATTTGACACGGCCTTCTCTTGCTGGACATGGGCAGCAACTTCCGCTTCTTTTCCTTGCGAGCAAGTAAAAATAGCGTATAACTGTCCGCTTGCATATCCCTGGGTACCCTCTTCTTCATCAGATTCCTCCTCATCAAATTCCATATACCCAATAGTAGAGTCGCCAGTGGGTTCACCGACATCTTGATCATCTTTGCCCTGAGACGAAGGTTCTTCATAATACTTCTCTTCTTCTTCGATTTCAGCCAGAGCGTTGACCGGAGGAGCCTCAAGTGCCAACCGCGGAGCGGTTGTGGGTAAGCATGGCCTTTGTGAAACATTGTTAGGAACAAAATTCCTCCGCGGAATATCCCGGTATGAGGAACTGGGGGAGGCCTGGGCCAACTGCTTCTTCAATGAAAGTAAGTCATTTGCCATCTTTTGAAAGGCTGGATCAGACAAAGTAATGGGTGAAGGGCCCAAAGATTTAGGCTTGGCTGATTCCTTTTTTAATTCACCAGATATTATCAAATTCTCTTTTATTCGAATGGCAGCGGCTTGGCGAGAATTAAGGTAGTTACTCGCTCCTGAAGGAGCAAGAAACTAACTTTTGAGCTCATAGCGTTTACGAAGAAACACTTTTGATTTTCTAGTGTTGGAAGCATGGCAACAGGGACACTGTTGATTAGTGCATTGAACCGGGTGATAAAATCACGCATGGTCTCATTTGCCTCCTTCTTTAGGTGAGTGATCTGTGATAATAATGCAAATGCATCTTCTGAAGGTTTGTATCTGTCTTCGAAAGCATCTCTCAAGGTGGCCCAACTAGTAATAGATCCAGCTGGTAAATGTTGAAACCATTCAGCTGCAGGTCCTTGTAGGGTTTCAAGAAAAAGGCGAACCGACACATCTTCATGAGTTACATCCAAAATACTTCATGACATGATGAATGCAGATATGTGGGAATCCGTGCTCTGATTTTTCGCTCCCGTCGAATTTGGGAAAATTCTTTCGGTTTCCGTGAGGGACTGCATGAACTGGATGTGGTAAAGCCAAAGGACCCATCACGTTTCCCCATGGTACTGCCATTTGAAAAGCCGGAAAGAGAACATGAGCTGGAAGTATGGTTCCGCTGAGTAGCAAGTCGCTACAAAGGGATGTGGATGCCCAATGTGAAAGACTTTTTCTTCGTGGAGGTGAGACACTCCTGGCTGACCGATCAGCTGAACTTAGCGTTGAAAAACGTGCTAGTGTCACGCTGAAATTGTGCCTTTGAAGCAGATCGAAAGTAGGATCAGCTTCTCCACAGGCTCTCCTGCTGCGCGTAAAAGGTTCACTTACCAGTGTACCTTCCAGATCTATAACGTTATAGCGCAGATTTGGAATTTCTTTTTGGCTGTACTTGCTGATTTTCTAGTTTTTCTGATAAAAAACAGCAGCATGTACTTTTCTAAATACTTAAAAACTATCCTCCTCAGAAAACAGATTGCGGTTAATGACAAATAACAACAAGGATAAGATGACAGAGAAGATTAGCAGGCTGATTTTCAGATCTGGTTTTGACTTTTTCAAAGGGTTTCAAACTTTTAGCAAATAGTCAAAAACTCAGATCTACGGAAAAGTACTAATTTTTACAAAAACTCAACGAACTAAAGGTCTATAACTAGGCCAGATCTATGGATCTCAGAAGAAATTTTTCCAATTTGAGTTACTTTTGCAAATTTTAGATTTTTGACAAAATGTGCAGATTTGCAAACAGGCAGCGATTTTCTTATTTTTTCTGATTTTTCTGTCTTACCACCATCATAGATCAGATAGATCTGTTCGTTCCCCAGCAGAGTCGCCAAAAACTGTTGGTCCAAAAATATGTCACCTAGACAGATCTATGGATAGACGAGCCAACAGTGTGCAGGGCATAGCCCCTCTTTGAGTCAGCAAAGTGAAACTAGTTTATTGCTATTCTACCAGCAAGAATCTATGCAAGTCTCACAGATTCTACCTTCGGGGATTTGGGATCTCATCCCAGTGGGGTGTTTCCGACTGTGAAAAGAAAGGAAAGGAAGAGGGGATGAGGAAAGAGCAGGTCCGAAGGAAGAAAAGAAATGAATTCCAAAGCAGAAAGGTCAGAAGATTTATGTTTTGGGATTGGTAGTAGACAGAGCCAAACCTACTTGCATAAACAAACAAAGCAATACTGATGATGAATAAATGACAAAAAAGCAGATATGAATCTAACAGAATAAACACATACAGATCTAACATAAGAAAGGTCTGATGCATAACACAGCTATTCAGCACAAAGTCTCAATATTTGTATTACTGTTTTCTTCTGTTACATGAAAGCTCAAAGTCTTTTTTCTTCACTTCTATTTTTCATCTGAAAGATATTCATCCATCTCACAATACTACAAGTATTGGAGTATATATAGAAGAAGAAGAGAAAAGAAGGCAAAAAGGAGCCAACAACTATTTACAAAGATATTTACAAAATATCTAAAAGTCATGTTGACTTTGTTACAACTTGATGGATGACATCATCCCATGATGCAACATGGATGACGTCATCATTTGCATCAACATACTCCAGATATTTCCAGAAAGACAAAGAAGAGAAAGAGAAGAAGGAGAAGAAGAAGAAGAAGAAGAAGAAGCAGCGGCAGCTATTCGTCATCATCATCCTGCGGTCGAAAGGGGGTGGACTGCTTTTGTTGCTCCTTAGGTGACGAGATATGGAACTAAGAGTGGTATTCCATGAACTTGTTGATTATTGGCCCTAGTTGATCCTGGGAAGGATCCTTGTGCCTATCACTTATCGCCTCACAAGTCTCCCGCTCATCTATGAGCTTCTCTGGGAGTTTGGAATAGTCCTTTTCTGCTTCAATGAGGAACCCGATGAAGTCCCTACAAGGCAGCAGGTTGTTGATAGATTCTGTGTCAAATGTGACCTCTGGCCCCGTTCCTTGAGAAGCGATCTCTTTGAAGATCCGGGTGGTTTCATCAGCTTTCCTTAAAGTGAAGGAAGGAGTAAGTAACCCTGGCGACATATTAAGAACAATTCGTTCCATTTGGTGCATCGCATCCAGGGCATCTTCCTTGACTTTGTCAATCTTTTCTAGAATAAATTCTAGCTGATCCACCTGGTAGTCCAGAGTGGACATGATTTTATTGAGGGCCCTCGGATGGCTGAAGACACCGAACTTGACCAGATCTTCGACTGAACAGTCGAACATTTGTTGGAAGGTCTCATGTTGCAGTCTGGCATGTTCCAACTCTTCTGATATGGGCCCTGCTAACGCTTGGAGCTCTTTATTCACCTTACTAATGTTCAGGTACAAGTCAGAGAACTCAGCGATCACTTTTTCACTGTCTTTGAGGATCTGGCTCCTCCAAGCGGAAACGGCCATACCCTGCTCACCGATTTTGGCATACTCATTAATTTTCTCCAGGCTGAGAAGCTCAGAAGTCTCAGTGGCAGTTGTGGGAGGTGCACTACCCATCTTCTGTAAGGCTTGGAGTAGATATTTGGTTTGCTCCTTTAGTTGCCTTTTCTCTTCCTTGATTTCCTGAAGCTTTTTGCAGAGGGCGTTAACTGCAGAAAGAGCCTCCCCCTGAAGACTTTCGGAAGATGTCCCCATTGTGACTTGGGTCTGTCGACACTAAAATTTTCCTCCAAAATTTCTTTTTCATTAATGTATGTATTAGGAATAGGATGTTGTTAAGTGTAATTAGTAGTAGCGTCCGATAGAAGATAACGTCACCATCGGTACGGTGCCGCCAATAATGTGGAGTACGGTAACAGTCAAAGTACAATAGGAATGTTGTAAAAAGTAAATATTTGTCGTAAGTGCTCCGGTAATGTTAAAATGTCAAAGTTTGGGTAATTAGAGAAGTAGGGTCTACATGCTTAGGAATTAGAAATATTATATTGGTAATAAGGACAAGGAGTGAGGTCATAAATATTTTGTGTATTTTATTTGTAAAAATTCTAAAAATGTGGAACCCATGTAAAATGATAAGGTTTATCTTATCTTAATAGATAAGCTTACATGTACAGATAAGAGTTAAGGTATGGAATATGATTCGTCAGAGTGGATTTATTATCCTATCTTAGAGATAAGATGGATAAGCCTGGAAGTTCTATAAATAGAGAGGCCACCCTCCTCATTTAGCATAGAAAGAAGTAGTGAGAAATATTGTAGGAAGTGTGCAAAGGAAGCCATCAGTTAAAGGTGTGTTGAAGAAGCCATCAAGAGGTGTAATTGTAAATTTTCTCCCATATTCTTGTTGAAGTACCTCATGGGTGAGATTGTAACAATTTTATGTTAATATTATAATTTACTTTGATATTTCAGATTTGTCATCATTCTGTCTTATCATAGTTGATGGTATTCTTGTGTTCGGTTGTTGTTTTGTTTCCAGATTACATCCACCAAACTAAAGGATGTGCATTAGTAAATAATCATAGCACGAGGAGTTCCCGGTGAAGAATTATCATAGTGCCGGATTGGTGACGACATTTTGGTTCCGTTGCCAGGGCCATTCCTCGTTGGTGGATTTTCTGGAGAGATACTCCCACTTAGTCAAAAATCAATTAGAGGGTAACCTTGTTTTTACTGTGCATAGTAGTTACCATGGTAAAGTTATTTTTGCCATGAATAGTAGTTACCATGGTAAAGTCACTTTTTACCGTGAATAGTATTTACCGCAGTAAAGTCACTTTTTACTATGAATAGTATTTACTGCAGTAACTTCACTTTTTACCGTGAATAGTATTTACCACAGTAACTTCACTTTTTACCGTGAATAGTGTTTACCACAGTAAAGTTAGTTTTTACCGTAGTAAGTCAAGTTTTACCATAGTTTACCGTGGTCATTTCTATTTTAATGTAGAAAGGTGTAAAGTCACTTTCTAGTATAGTGATTCCAATTATTTGTGCACATAAGTCTTGTTGATTGTACTTGTGGGTTAGTATTTCACGTTGGTTACTTTTGAAAATCGAAAAGATTCCTATTTTTTTAGCTCAATCTAATAAAGATGCTTCTTCTTTCATTCAAGAGTTTAAACGATCTTGTATTTGTAATGGCCTCATAAGAAGGGAACAATGGACTAAATTTTTTCCTACCTTTTTGGATGGTTCAGCACTTAGGTGGTTTGAAACACTAGGTGATAATGTGAAAAATTCATGGGATTTATTAACTGAAAGTTTTCTTGAAGAATTTGGTGAACAACAGAAATATGCAGATCTCATAATCGAGATCAAAAAGCTATCCCAAGGAGAGAAGGAGAAGATAAGGGATTATCATGCTCGTGTTCTAGAGCTAAGGAGGAAGCTCAATGCCCAGATCCGGAAGGAAGGATTAACGGATGGGTTGATGAATGGGGTGGATAATATCCTCTATAATCACTTCATTCTTGGGATGAAGCCGGAGATCAAACAACGAGTGAAGTATGACCGCATAGCTACCATTGAACAAGCAAAGGAGATTGCAAGAAGGCAAGAAGAAAGCATGAAAGAGGAGCCCAAAGAAATTGTTGTTGTTAAGGTACAGCCTACACCAACACCTTTGGTCCAAAATCCATAACCACTCTTGGTGAGCACAAATATTTCTCCTTGTACATCTACTGAGTATGAAGATCTTCTCAAAAAGATGGGTCAGTTAACTATTAATATTCTTCAAGGAAAGGAATTTAGTTCTCAGGGAGGAGATAGAGGTCTAAAAAGAAATATTTCTAAAGTTTTTTGTTATGGTTGTTATAAAAAGGGTCATTATAAGTATAATTATCCAGATAGAGCTTCTACATCTGGTACAAGGAGATAATGATAAAGGCAAAGCACCTGTGAATTCTCTTGATGTAGTAGATAAGAGTAGAAATAATGAAGTAGATGTGTTTGTAACAAAAATAAAGAAATAAAAAGATAATCAAGATGGAACTGATCCTAAGAATATGAAAGAAGAAACTAGTAAGAAACATAGGAGAAGAAAGTTGGGTCTGCAGGATTTTCTAATTTCACAGGGGCAAGGACCATACTCCATCTTGGAAGATCTATCCAAAACGCCTGTAAATATTACATATGGTCAACTCTTGGCTATGTCTTCTGAGAAAAGGCAGGGAGTTGCGAGGTGGACTCAATGCTCGAAGAAGGAAGGAGGTTGAGGTCCCTGTTTTGGAGGCAGAGGTAGATCCCTATGCTCCACAAGCTGAGGTATTATGTAATGGCATTTCAATTCATGATGTCTTAGTGGATGGAGGTGCTGCAGTTAATGTAATGACCGAGTCTGTAATGAATATGTTGGGTTTAAAAATTGATCCCCCTTCAACACTTATGTTAAGGTCATTAAATAAAGGAAAAACTAAACCAGAAGGTGTAGTTTCAAATGTGGCAATATCTGTTATGGGTGTTGCATGTGTGGTAGACTTTTAGGTGATGAAAAATGGTACTGTTGCATACCCAATGTTGCTGGGAAGACCATGGCTAAGGAGATTTCATGCAAGAAATTACTGGAATGAAGGTTTCATGACACTTGGACGTGGTAGAGAGAGGGTGAAGATAAATGTGATCCCTCGACATCATAAAGCAGAACCTATGGATTCAAGTGATGAAACTGATGATTGGACATCCTCTGATTACTCTAGTACCAATGAAGTGGACACTAAAGATGAAGAAAGCGAGGTGGATGTTTCAGTCATGGATATCCTTCCAGTCACACCAACTCATGACCCCATAAAATTATCTGAAGAAGAAGTTGATGATCGTCTCCAACAAATAAAGATTGGTGATGCTGTGATGGAGAGTGAGAAGGAATCCTACCTCCAGCTCTTTCAAAGGTACATACACCTATTCACTTTTGATTACAAGGAACTTCGTCAAGTAAGTTGGGTAGAACATTGTATTGAGCTGGTAGATGGTGCTAATCCCATAAAGCAAATGCCATATAGAATGAATCCTAATTTTTCCAAGACTGTAAAAGAAGAAATAGATAAGTTGATTGATGCAGGATTCATATTTGTTGTGGAGAATTCAGAATGGGATTTCTCCCATTGTGATCTCAATAAAAAAGAATGGGAAGCTACGCATTTGTGTTGACTACAGGAAGCTCAATAAGGCAACAAAGAAGGATCATTACCCTCTTCCATTTTTAGATCAGATCTTGGACGAAGTAGCTGGCCAGGAGTGCTATAGTTTTGCTGATGGATATAACGGCTACAACCAAGTTTGTATAGCAGAGAAAGATCAGCTGAAGACCACGTTCACCACTTCTTGGGGAACGTTTTCTTATAGAGTTATGCCTTTTGGATTGTGTAATGCTCCAGCAACATTCTAGCGTTTGATGAATAGGGTGTTCGAACCCTACATTGGGACCTTCATCAGAGTATTTCGGGATGTTTTTTTCATCTATGGGAGAAAGTTGGACCACCTGCACCAGATGGAGACAACATTTCAAAGGTTAGATGGAGCACAAGCCTCACTAAACCCTACAAAGTGTGTCTTTGAATGTTCTAAAGGTGTTTTGTTAGGGCATGTTGTATCTAAATATGGTATTGGTACGGATCCTGATAAAGTTTCAAAAATCAAAGATTTACCATTTCCTATGAATAGAAGTAAGTTGAGATCATTTTTAGGCCATGTGGGTTACTATAGAAGGTTCATCAAGAATTTCTCAAAGATTGCATAGCCACTAACCTAGTTCTTGAAGAAGGATGTTACTTATGAACCAAGAAATAAGGCGCATGAAGATTTTGGACAATTGAAGGAAGCCGTAGCGTCTTCACCTGTTTTGAAGAATCCAGATTGGAGCAAGCCATTCATTGTGTACACTGATGCCTCAGATGCAACACTAGGAAGTACTTTGAGCCAAAATGATGAAAATGGGAATGAACATCCAATTTACTTTGGGAGCAGACAAATGAGCAGTGCTGAGGTAAACTATACTGTAACTGAAAAAGAGGCTCTGGCTATCATTTTTGCTGTAAAGAAGTTTAGAAATTACTTGCTAGGGCAGAAATTTATAGTTGTAACAGATCATCAGGCTCTGAAATATATTGTCAATAAGCCTAACCCATCAGGGAGGATAGCAAGATGGATAATTTTGCTACAAGAATTTGAATTTGATATTATAGATAGGCCAGGAAAGAAGCATGTCAATGCAGATGCACTCTCTCGAGCCTATGATGGTTTAGGATCATCTTGTGATGATGATGATTTTCCCGATGCAGCATTGTTCTCCCTTGACACAATCCCTAGTGAATACATAGATATTTAGAATTATCTGAATGAATTCAAGTTTCCTGATGGTGTCAATGCAAAGACTAAGAGAAAGATTACTCAAGCCAGTCGTCCATATTCTATTCTGTATGGAGCATTATTTCGAATAGGACCTGATGGACAGTATAAGAGGGCAGTTGGACGTGATCAAGGAAAGGAGCTGCTAGAAGAATTCCACAATGGTACATGTGGAGGGCACTTCTTTGGACAACTTACAGCAAGAAGGATCTTAGATGCAGGTTATCACTGGCCCACTCTTTTTAAATATTGTTATAATTATTGTAAGACATGTGATATTTTTCAAACACATGGTAACCGTAAGACTTCATCAGCTCCATTATGTCCTATTCTTCCACTTGGTCCCTTTAAAAAGTGGGGAATAGACATTGTAGGTCCACTTCCAACTACCTCACGCCAAAATAAGTATATTGTAGTTGCCATAGATTATTTAACCAAGTGGGTTGAAGCTAGGCCATTAAAAATAACTTCCATGGATGAAGTGGCAAGGTTCATGTATTAACGCATTGTCACCAAATTTAGTTGCCCATTAGAAATTGTAATAGATCAAGGAATCCACTTCATTAATGAGGTGGTAGAAGCCCTAGTCAATAAGTTTTCTATTAAGCACAGGAAGGCAACAACATACTGTTGGTCTGAAAATATGTCGCTTGGGCAGATCTATGGATAAACGAGCCAACAGTTCTAGAAAGGGCATAGCCCCTCTTTGCAGGTACAGCAAATGCGATAACTGGATTTATTGCAACATTCTGGGCATATAGGGCAATCTATGCAAAGTCAACAACAGGATTCTCCCCATTTTATTTGGGGTTTGGCATTGATCTCAGTTCTTTCTAGTAGAGTTTGATATTCCGGCTGCGAAGAGAAAGGAATGAAAGAGAGGAGGAAGAAGGAACAGGTCCGAAGGGATGAAAAGAAGTGAATTCCAATAGTAGAAAGGTCAGAAGATTTATGTTCATTTGGGTTGGTAGTAAATGAGAGCCAAACCTACTTGCATAAAGGAAACAAAGCAATACTGATGATAAATAAATGCACAATGAATACTTAGATCAGCAGATCCAACAGAATAAATACACAGATCTAACATAAGAAAGATCTAATGGTATATAACACAGGTATTCCAGATGCAAAAAAAGAATATTGTATTACTAATTTGTTCTGTTACAAAATTGCTCAAAGTCTTTTCTCCTTACTCCTATTTCTGCATCTGAAAGATATTCATCCATCCTTTAACACAACAAGTGTTGGGGTTATTGGATAGCAAAAAGAGGACCAAAAGAAGGTCAAAAAGGAGCCAACAACTATTTACAAAGATATTTACAAAATATCCAAAAGTCATGTCTGACTTTTTACAACTTGATGGAGTAGACATCATCCCATGATGTAACATGGATGATGTCGATCACTAAAATTGTGCCAACATACTTAGACTATTTCAACAATGTATGTAGTCGGAGATAGAGATTTTGTTAAGTATAGATTAGTAGTAGCGTCTGATAGAAGATAGCAGCTACTCTTTAGTCATCAGTCCCGCGGCCGATAATGTGGAGTAGCCTGCTTTTGATGCTGCTCAAGGTGATGAGATATGGAACTGAGCGCGGTATTCCAAATACTTGTTAATCATCAGCCCAAATTGATCCTGAGAAGGATCCTTGTGCAGTTCGCTGATTGCCTCACAAGTCTCCCGCTCATCTATGAGAAGTAGGGTCTACATGGGAGTTTGGAATTAGAATCCTTTTCCACCTCAATGAGGAACCCTACGAAGTCCCTACAGGCCAGTGAGGTTATTGATAGATTCAGTGTCAAATGTGACCTCTGTAAAAAGTCCTTGAGAATGTGGATCTCCTTGTAAGATCCGGATAAGGTTTCATCTAGATGTCCTTAAGGTAAAGGAAGGAGTGAGCAACCTTGGAGACATGTTGAGATACAGAGTTAAGGTATCCATTTGATGCATTGCATCCAGAGTGCCTCTTCCTTTACTTTGTCAATCTTTTCCAGAGATAAGATTCTAGCTGATCTATCCGATAGTCCAGAGTGGACATGGTTTTGTTGAGGGCCCTTGGATGGCCGAAGACACCGAACTTGACCAGATCTTCGACTGAGCATAGAAAGAAGTAGTGAGAAATATTGTAGGAAGTGTGCGAAGGAAGCCATCAGTTAAAGGTGTGTTGAAGAAGCCATCAAGAGGTGTAATTGTAAAGTTTCTCCCATAGTCTTGTTGAAGTATCTCATGGGTGAGATTGTAACAGTTTCATGTTAATATTATAATTTATTTTGATATTTCAGATTTGTCGTCATTCTGTCTTATCATAGTCAATGGTATTCTTGTGTTCGGTTGTTGTTTTGTTTCCAGATTACATCCACCAAACTAAAGGTTGTGCATTAGTAAATAATCATAGCACGAGGAGTTCCCGGTGAAGAATTATCATAGTGCCGGATTGGTGATGACAGCTCACAGTAAAAATTTTCAGAGACAGATCCTTTTTCTCTTTGAGGGGATCGGGGTATGCGATTTCCATAACTCTCTCTCCTGCAGCACTTTGAGAGAAGCGTGTGACAGGCTTCTGATTCTTCGCCCCCTTAGATAGGATCACGGAAAAGTCCATCGAAGCGATGGGAACTTTCCTCTTTTGCTGACTTAGCTGCTGAGAGATCCAAGCTGGACCTATGGTAGAAGGACCGGAAACAGAGGAGGGGGCAGCTGCAGTAGAAGAGGGGAAAAGCATGGAGACACGTGACGGAGGCATTGAGAGAATAGCCAAAGAAGTGCCCACGGAAGGAAGGGAAACTGCAGCTGCGGAAGACATAGGAGGGGAAGGGAGCTCGGAGATGAGGGAAGAAATGGAGGAGGACAGATCAGCTAGGGAAGAAAAGATAGATGAAGAGGCGGGGGAAACAGTAGAAGAAGGGGAAGAGGACACGACCAAAGGGATGGTTGCTTGAGTCGCTCGAGGAGGGGAAGGAAGAGAAGAAGGGACAGAAGGGACCTCAGTTGTTGTTACCGTGCTGACATCCTGAGTGGATGGGCCTATTGGAACATCCTCTGTTATTTCTTCCTCCAGAGTTATGACTTGTTCTGGTGCTATGGAAGGAGGACTTTCCCCCCGGGGGCTTCTCCCTGAGTGGTGCTTGATTCACCTTCTGCACCTTTGCCTTGAAGCTGATTCTTGGACCGTGGAGTTGCGTTGCCCAATGGGGATGTTGTGAAATCAACCCCGAGGTAGATTAGGCCGTTCATCCGGCACCAATGTTCTCTCCTCCGCAAGGTTTCCTTGACCCTCTCCTCAATTGTCTGAGGAGCCTTAGTTCTGTCAATGGCCAGGAAGGGCCAATCTTCCCCATCTGTATCATTATATACCTTGTCCACTTCATCTTCTGTTGTTTGGTAGCCTTTGGGGACAATGGCTACCCCATACTGGATAATTTCTGCCAATGCTAGGCGAGAATGATCCTTTCTTCTGAGCTCTACCTCATGGAGGACGTCAATATAAATATCCTTGATCTGAGGAACGTGGATTGGATCAAGCTTTACCCTCGGCAGGCAGCCCCTTGGGTCGAAGGTAGGCCTTGCTGGGAAGTCGTGTTTCTAATTAAGCAACTCTAGCTCTGTAAACATTTCCTTCGCCTTATGGTGGGTAGGGCATGTGTATCAGCCCCACTGTAAGGGGGGAAAGGAGTTCCGCCCTTCTTTCTTTTTTGGCACTTTTTCGTGGTATGTGACCAGCTGTCTTGACAGTTCCAGCAGAATCAGCTTAGGTCCACCATAACCTTGGTAGCCTGTTTGGCTCTCCCAAAAAGTTGGCAGCCCTTAGATAGGTGAATGTAGGAAATTGGGTGAACAGGGCTCCCCATTTCTCCGTGGCTACCACTATGTTTTTGGTCGTTCGACTATGACTCAGATTTGGCCTCAATAGGCAGATGATGTGGTAAAAGAATGCATCGTTGATTTTGGCAAATTGGGCGATGCTATTCTCCAGCTTCAACTCTGGATAATACTCGTATATTTTAACCTGAGGCCAAACTCCACTTCGTGCATCAGGCCTGGATAATCCCTCGCTGATGTTGCAGTGTATGACCACGTAAGATTTCATATGGAATACTCCTCGTTGTGCTGAACTGTTGTAGCTGCTCAAAGATGGTGTTGCTTATGATTTCTCCCAGCAGCAAAAGCGCTGATCAGGAAAATTCCTGTTCATTGTTTCCAGGTACAGCAGCATCCATTTATGGAAGTAATGGGCGTCATAAAGCCCGAAGACCCTGCTCAAGAAGGTGATGGTTTCGCTGAGCTCTTCTGAGAAGTCGCTGCGGTGGATGATTTGGGGCCACCGGGTTACCAACTTCTTGTTCTTCAAGATAGACTTCGTTCATTAGTTGCATGCATTGGTCTTCATTATCTTCCCAGGCCTTGATACACTCTGCTTGGCTGACGGCCACGAAGTGCCGGTGGTGAGGAATGCCAAGTACCATCTCAAAATGACCGGGCAGTGAGGTTAATGACTACCTCGCCCTTGCTGTTTTCGACACATCTAGTGTCTTTTTTGTAACACTGAGAAACCACCATTATAGAATTCATTGTTGACTGTGCTGACGGGGATTCCTCCGGCGAAGTGCAGGGCACTGCCTATCAGTTTGTCCATCCATGGACTCCTTGTAACTTTCTTAGTTCTAGCCCTGAATTCCTCCATGTCGACATGCCCCAATTCTGAGTCTCTGACATCCATGCTGCATTCAGCCTGGTGACTCGGGCATTCTGACCCTTTGATATTTATACTTCATCTCTTCCTCAATAAGCTTAGCATTCCCTTTTGATTTGGTGGGTCTCTTGCTGGATGTAGACATATGTTCGTTCTAAGATTAGTCTTCTGATCTGTATGAAGAAGAAGCGAGACCCAATCCGTAGAAAAGTTGAATTAGCCATTTGATTCTCCCATTGGAATGTTGCCAGACAGAAAGAGTTAGTTGATTATAAGGCTCAGGGCATAGGGCGCATGAAAATTACAGCTTACAGGGCTAAAATAGGTAGGGCGCACAGGAAGAGGATGTCGCAAAGGTTAAACTGGTGCCAAAGGCGCATGGCGCATGCATGTTGCAGATTGCATTGTATAAAGGGCGCATGAAAACATTAAGTGTTACATAGTGACAGGATGCGCCCTTTGGCGCATGAGAATTTTCATGTTGCATTGGAAATTGGCTGCGCCCTTTGGCGCATGCATGGTTCATGTAGCAAGGAACATTTTGTGCACCAAAGGGAATATAGCACAAACGCACGAAAAACTCACACAACATGGTGTTATTGCAATCGAGGGATACACCTACACCTTTATAGCCTTCATACTTGGCGCGGATAAAGACTTATGTTGCACTGGAAGCTGGGTGCGCCATTGGCGCATGGAAACAGTGATGCAGCATAGGACGGGATGGTGCGCCAAAGAGGGCGCAAGGTTTAACACTTGTAGCATACGACAGAGGTGTGCCTTGGGGGTGCAGAAGCTTATGATGCAGCAGGCAAGATGGACGCACCAATGGCGCGGGTTTTCATAATGTTGTAGGGGTGACAGATGCGCCAGACGAAAAAGAGGGAAACAGTGAACTAAATACACTCTTCAAAGGGGTCTTTACATGGTTTATAGATTGCTCTTCTCCTCTTTTCCTCCTTTTACAGGTCGCTTGGGGTAAATGAAACGGTTTAAAATCAGGAGGGTTATAAACCATTTTTTTCAAGATAACCGTCCTTCTCCAGCAGATCTAGAAAGAGGAAAATAAGGATAGTATAGCACGGGGAGGGCAGGGCCAACTCAAAACATATATCTCAAAGACCAATCAGCAAGCTACAGAAGAGACCTCGAACACACCAAGAACTGAAAACATAAAACGCACAAGAGGGAGAAGAACCTCTTACCCAGATAAATAGTGAAAAGTCTTGAAAACGGGTCCACAAGGCGATGAAAACGACGAAGTAGGGGATGACAGGCTCAGAGAATAAAAATCACGTGCACATGCGAAAGATGAAAAGTGACATTTGGGCGCGCAAATTACCATATATATATATATATATAGGTTAGCTAGACATTAATACGCCACCCACTTTTTGAAAGGGTGCATGAAAACTGCTGTCGACATGGAAAAAGCGTGCGCCCTTTGGCGCATGAAAACACTTGACAACAAGAAATAAAGCATGCCTTTGGTGCACCAAATGCTATGGACATGATATTATGTGCACCTTTTGACGCACCAAAGCATTGTGTTGCAATAATATTATGTGCACCCTTTGGTGCACCAAAACAGTGGCGCAACAAACGTTGTTGCCAACACGAATGGCGCATGCGCCTTGGCGCACACAGGGAAGAATCAACACTACTTTGGCACACCAAGAGTCGTGTTAACATTGAAAATCATGCGCCAAAGGTTTTAAAGGGGGCGCACCAAAAGTTGGTGTTACATAGCAATTTCATGCGCCCAGCCAAAAAAGGCTCAAAAGACTATGTTCGAAAAAACTAGGTTTCCCGGGAAGGGATTTTACAATGTTTCGAACGCAAGGGATCCCTAACGAGGGATCGGAACAAAATTTCGGTATGGTTATCGGTAAAATTTCCCTTGTCAATTTTGCGGGATAACACCATGCAAGAACCATATTTAGTCACATCTAACACCATTTTCAAGCCAATAGTATCCATTATAGTAAATGTTGTATAACATAGAATCTTCATACATCATGATCCAGGTTCCATAGTCATACGCGCTAGCAATTCCGCAACATAACTCTACAATAAAATGGTATATCCAAACCGTGTAAATCGATACATATATATAGGGGTGAGGAATTTCCCCTCACCTCCTATTATAGACACTAAAATTAGGTCACACTCCCTTTGGTCCCTCGATAAATAAATACCTTGAACACATCCACCTAGCCATGGCCCCCTTCACCCCACTATAATATTAATTTAATTATTTAAATTAAATTAATTCATTATCCTCACCATATTTATTATTTAAATATCCTAATTGGGATAATGCCCACATATCCACCTCACCTAGACACCTCATCTAGCCACCTCACCCTAAGACCTATTCTTAGTAAGTTGTCATAACTAACTAAGACCTACCCAAACCCTAAAAATCAATGCCTACATTCCCTCTAACCACATTCCCACATGTTAGAAGGTGAATTTCCATGCTAATCCATGGGGTAAATGAAATGAGATCCCAAAAAATCAAGGGGATCTGCCTAGTTTAGTAAACCTAGGAAATCCCAGCCTAACCAACGTCGATTACCCTTAACCACCGCCGGTTAATCCAGAACCATCGTCAGTTACCATTTAACTCCCAAAACAACCTTATTTTGGGGTTGGCACATTTCTGAGAGAGAGAAATCTTCTGAGAACAAGTGACAAAACCAGAGCTACATGCAAGTAGAACCAATATCCTTACCAACATCAGAACACCCATAGCCAGTACCCGAAGCAATCACACAGCCACCTGCCTTCATGGGAGCATCCGGGGAAGCACCATCACTACACCAAGTTCATTTGATCACCCACCATTACCAACCTAGGCATCAAGCTTGTACAAATAGTAAGTTTGTTAACCTGCATTGGTTCCTTGTCATTTGAGTAGATCCTTTTACATTTGTTATTAGTTTCTACTTTCATTTCCATTCCCCACCATTTTACCTCCATGAAAACTTGACCATCCTTTTTCTCACACCATTGAACTATCCATATTCATACTTTCATCATTCTTGTGCATATCCAGGATCCATACGAATCTCACCATTGCCCTTCCACCTTCATCTAATCCCAGATCTATCACCCAACCAAGTTTTATTGAGTTTCCTATACCCCAACCATACCGACGCTGGTCACCCATAACTATCACCGGTTAACCTAAACCGACGTCAGTCTCTGTGTCTTATATCAGAAACCCAGATCAGAGCCTAAAACCTCCACCAAATACCCTAAACTATGACCAGAATTTGACCTTGACCAATAACAGTATCCTGACAGTGACCTTGACCTTCAGATTCAATCATAGCCTAGCCTGTTGTGAATGAATTTTCTTATTGTAGATGAATGAGATACCTAAATCATTTTAACTACAGTAGGATTTACTTTATTACCAGCATTAAGTTGTTTTAAACAGTGGATTGACAGTCATCTAGGAAGTATCACACTTCCTGGATCTAGCACATGCTAGGTAGTCCACTACATATATTGTTTAACTTTTATTTGGTGGTCTTGTGTTCCATTTCAGGTAGTTCCTCCAAGCAAAAAGGAAGCTCTCACGATCAGCTGTGGATTCAGAAGTCATACGCATGCAACAACCTATCAACCAACATTTCAACAGGTATTCCTCCTATGCCCATTACCCTTATTTGTTTCATCATTTTCTAAGAAACGCTCCAGAATCAGGTGAAACATTTTGGCATGCCCGGTGGGACCCATTTGGGGTTCCTTGCATTCATTCATTTCTAGGTGAAAATTTGCATGTTTGTTTCCTTTCCAAAAGGTTCTTACATTTAAATTTCTCCCTTGGAATCATCTCTTCTTCTATTGTCTAAAAGTAATCATACTTTGGTGCTTTAAAATGAATACTTCTCCCCTTTGATTAGCATTGCATTAGTGAAAGATCATACTTTCTCCTATTCCTCTTATTCATGTCATCAAATTCCATATTTTGATTTGGGTTTAAAATTAACTTCATTTCATTCTACTTTTCTGCATTAGCTCACATTAAATGAGGGCAACCTATACGCTGGAAGTCATGACCAGCTGATGGTTGACAAATGAATCATAGAAAAGCACTTCCTTTCTCTTTCTCTCTCTCTGAGTCTTATCCAAACATCACAAATTTAAAATACACACATTCTTAAACAACATCTTTCCTGGAAGAAGTTGTAGGTGATCACACGATCATGGTATAGTGGGCACCCAGCTCACTGCTCTGTCGAGTCATACTTTAGAGCAAAGCCCACCCCCACCATAACATACCTGAAACCTCTCCTTGTAGATCTCCTTCTTCGTAGGAAGCCATCCTCACCAAAAAACTCTATTTTACAGTTCATGAGTCAGTCCTTAAAATAGCATAAGCTAAACAAACATAATAGAAAAGGCACTCTTAGGATCGTGTTTTCTTAGTGTTTCTTCTTGGCTTGCATGTTTGAGGTGAGAGGTTTCGCTCTTCATTTTCTTATTTCCCTTGCACACTCCTCATCACAGTTGGTGTATTCCAGCTTCATCTGAGTGTTCCTGGACCATATTCTCATCATTCCCAGAATTCTGGGTTTGATTCCACATTAAATTTTAACTCACAACCACATTTTCTTCATCACTGTTTCAATTCCACAGTAACCAGTGTCAGTCCAGTGACCGTCATCGGTTACCCTCTGACCGTCATCGGTTATACCCAACTGGCATCGGTTCACTATTCTTTTGGTTAACCTACCCAAAAGGACACCTATTCACCTTCTTTAGCTATTTAGAGTTTCTGTCACTCTTATCATATCCACTGACCTGGTAAATCTCATCAGTATTTGGCATACCTAGAAAATTTGGCCTTATACCTTGTTTTTGACCAACTGTCCACTTTCCACAGTAACCGGCAGTGGTTACCTGTGACCGGCGTTAGTTTAACCTAACCAGCATTGGTCAGTCTGTGTCATTTTCTAGCTGACATTTGATTCCTAATCCACCTACTACCACCTGTCTCTCCTATTTTTTGCTATATTTCTGTGTCATTTATAGAAAATAGTCCAACCTGATCAGTACCTGTTCACATGGTGCTGACCCGAAGCCAAGCGAACACCCTCATATTCCACGCCAGTTGTCAACCACTCCCACCTAGTCCTTCACCACCTTCTATTTTATCACCCATGGATCCTACCCAACCTATCACTATCACTACCGGAGACGAGGAGTTCACATGAATCCTTGACCAAAATCCTGTCGCCTTGCAGTTTTACCTTTCCCACTCATCCACTCAAGATGCCTCGGGTCAGTTGATATATGGCATGCCCATATCTATCCCCCCAACTCTCATTCCCACTTCCGCATCAGCCCCATCTGGCTCCGTGCTGCCCACATCTACCTTACCCCCAGTCGTTTCACAGCTAGGCCCTATACCCGCTATGACTGCCACATCTACTACATCCATTGTACCCGCCACATCCAATATACCTTCGCCAACCACCCAGAATACAACCTCATCTGTGCCTATTGTCTCTCATATACCCGTAGCTACACTACCACCCCTGGTGTTAGTGACCCCTACCCCTTTTCAAAATGTCATCCTTTCTATTCCACAATCTTTAGCCCCCATTGCCACTAGGGTCACCATGACCCTTCCACCTCCATATATGTACTATCAGCAGCCTCCTGTTTCATCTATTATTCACTCTGGGTACGTACCCCCTATTTCACTACCTTCTTCTCAATCTACCTACATGGAAGCACCATATACTGGAATGCCACCCTTGTTACATGCCCAACACCAACCCTCTTACGCTACAGGAGGCACCCATCCATCACAACCTACCAATGACCTAATCAAGTTAATGATGGACAAGATGCAGACATTGGAAGCATTGGTTTCTAGCTCACGCAACTCTCTCACCTATGATGAGATTTGTAATGAGCCTATCCACCCATCCATTCCTATTCATCCATACCCCATGCATTGGGAAATGCCTAAATTCAACCATTTCAATAGCAAGGAAGACCCGCAACAACATTTGCGGTCTTTCAAACATGGGTGCTACCTAATCACCCACGATGATGCTTTGCTCTTGAGGACCTTTCCCATGTCTCTGACTGGACCCGTGTTAGATTGGTATAGTGGGTTACCTAGACACTCTATATTTTCATTTAATCAGGTAGCCCAAGCCTTCTTGGATCACTTCTCCATTAACATTGTTAAGAAGGTTACCATGACTGACCTATACTCCATGCGTCAGTATGATGATGAATCTATCGCAGATTTTGTTGCTCACTGGCGTAGCCTGATCAATCAACTCACATTCCAACTACCACAAACTGAACTCATCGAGCTCTTCACATGGGCTTGTGCTATACATATCTCACCAACCCTGTAGGTCTAAACTTTCCGAACCTTCGATGAAGCATTCACCATGGCATGAAAGCTAGAGATTCGGGCCATCGAAGAGAAGAAAATCCAAATACGTAATAAGAATTTGGCATTCAAGTTGAATGACGCCTCTTCTTCTTCGAAACCATAGAACAATTATTCAAAAGCCAAGGGTTCTGATAACGCAGTGGTACTCAAAGTCGGCCCAGCTCATCCATCAAATCAGGCTAGCCCCTCATCTAATCTCTCACCCGTTCAGACTTTTCAATTCAGATGGGAACAATGGAAATATACCCCAATTGGGGAACCTTATTCTTCTATCTTAGAAAATCTCATCAAAGTTGGGGCCATCACCCTTCCTCCTATAAAACCACACACTGGTTTTGACCCTGCTCACCCCACACCCACATGGTATAAAGAACACGACTTCTGTAACTATCATCGAGTAAAGGGTCATAGTGACGGTAATTGCATCACTTTCAAAAACATTGTCCAAGAAATGCTTGAGAAAGGTGAGTTAACTATGGATAATCCTAATGCACCTACCAATCAAAACCTACACATCTTCAAGAAACCATTTCCTAATCATGCCCCTTCTTCTGATCAAACCGGAGAGACCTCAACTCATGATAGCCATACCCGTGAGGTCCACACTATTTTCAGTGATGCACCCGTTGCTTCCCAATTACCTCATATTCCTTCCATAGAGGAAATTCTAGCCCAAAGTCCTCCTTCTCAGTTGGAACCCACCTCACCTATTCCTCCACCCATAGAGGAACACCTTTCACCTCCTTCCTCACCCGTGGAGGAGCCTTCCGTTAACATCGAGACCATTTCACCTTTGGCTTCTCCACCTAGAGAATCGTCACCCATAGTACTTCTTCAGTCCATGGAGGATACTTGTTTATCTCCTCCACCCATAGAGGAGCACCCATCATCTCCTCCACCTATAGAGGAGCACCCATTTTCTCCTCCACCTATCAAGGATCCAGTAGAGATACCTTTTCCTCTAGGTGATCATTCTCCATCAGCTACCCAAGATCCTGCAGACCTACTTTCGGCTCTCTTACCCACGGAAGCCAAAGCTAGAAAATTCCCTATCTTTAAGACACATTTTACGGGAATTGCCATTAGGTCCTCATCAACCTCACCTACAGACGTGCCATTCTCATGCTTAGCTGATCACTTAGATTATGTGGATAGAGCCTTACTTTGGGGGTGTCTTCTGCTTCCTGTCTCAACACAAATGCAGATGTCACTTGTTGACACTTCCACTATCTACCCAAAGATATTTTGACCAATCGAACGAGCACAACCACCTCTATCACAACTTCTTCCATGACACCCATCATAGCTCAACACACACCCTTACCCATAACCCAACATACATCTAAATATAAACCTACACCTACACCATCTTCCTCGACTAAACCTATTACTACCTTAGGGGTCACCCCAACCACCAGCCTTACTCATCCACCT
Source organism: Taxus chinensis (assembly GCA_019776745.2). Classification (NCBI taxonomy): domain Eukaryota; kingdom Viridiplantae; phylum Streptophyta; class Pinopsida; order Cupressales; family Taxaceae; genus Taxus; species Taxus chinensis. Next base: position 71,553,764 of record CM034156.1, read on the forward strand.
ATCAAACTAGATTTAGCTACATCCTCCACAGTCAAGACCAAACTTACTTCGGCACCCAAACAAAAGAACCAAACCCATAGAACTCACACCCCAGCTGTGCCAATCATACCTTCATCACCTACACCCTTTCCATCCATCTTAGGACCTCAACCTCCCAACACATTCAAGAAACCTCCACTCGTCAATAAACAAAAAACACAACAGCCCATTCCTTCCTTGCAAACCTCTAACATACCCAAGCACCTGACACGACTTACACCCACACCTGTAGCATCTTTACCACCCATACCTTCAATACCCTCAGCAACTTCTTCACTACCCACTACACTTCAGTCTCTGTCCCTCACACCCCCTGCACGACCCACATCATCTACCTTCACAGCACCTCTGTTATCCCCCTGGGTAACTCGCCCTCTTCCCCCATCCACTTTTCCCTCTAGATCTCGTACACCCATATCACCTTTACCCAAGAAGGTGCAACCCAAAGACAAAAATCTGCTACCCTCCAATAAGGTAGTCAAAACAACCATACACCCTCCTGCCAATTCATCTACCATACCCCTACCCAAGCAAACACGACCAACACCCAAGACCACTCCAGCACCCAAAACCATAGCTCGACCCACTCCCCCTTCTGCAAAGACCATTCCTCAACAATCAGCTACACCTATGCCCAAACCCACTTTCACTTCCCAATGCAACCCACTAGTAGGGTCCTATGCCAAAATCTTAACCAACCTCCTTGAGACTTCTATCATCACATTACCACTGCTCAGACCTTATGACCCCCTCAAACCCAAGCCAAAAGGGTTTGATGACACTAAAATTTACACCTACCATTGTGTGCCAGGGCACGATGTGGAGAACTGCAAGGCTTTGAAAACCATCCTTATCCAGTTGTGTCCTCCTGAAGAAAAATTTGACAATGATGACCTTCTTGATGAGGACCTCATTTCACCTACACACATTTCCACAGTCCTTCCCTCACTGCCTACTCAACAACCACAACCTTTTCCCCCACAACTCTTAGACCCACCTTCGAGATTTGAAATTAACATGGTTCGCATCAGAGAACTTGCCACACCATCACCTAAATGTCGTTGTGCCCAACTCACTTCACAAGGATTTTCTCCCTCAGTAGGTTTTTTCCTGTCATGTCGTTATACCACTCATCCTACACCTCCATTTAACAACTCCCCTCAAATCAACATGATCCACATTTCTACCAGTGTTCAGAAGGAAAAAGGCAAGGAAAAGGCAATTGACTCACCAACCAATCCTATACCCAACATACCATCTGCACCCACACCTAAAATTACTATCCATGGCCCCACATATCCTATTTCTAATGGGGTCACACATCACACAATGCTCAAACAACTGCACCAATCCCCCCTCAAAATGTCCTTATATGACCTCATCCAAACCTCAGAATCCCATCGTCAAGCTCTCATGGAGGTCCTACAATCTATTGAGGTTTTACCCAATGACCCTACACTCGTAGCCTCCATTATCACACCCCATCATGTAGCCTCTCTCACCAAATTTCCACCTTTATCCACACCTCACCCTACTCACCAAGTAGCCTCCCTTAGCTTCTCAGAGGAAGAGATCACACCGCACCAAACCGATGACCCAGACCTAGCTCTCTTCATCTCTGTCCACATCGATGATATACATGTATGACATGTAATGATCGATGGGGGTGCTAACATTAACATCATTTCATCCCATGCATTCACTCAAATGCGCATACCTGACAATTACATGCATAAACATCCTGTCATGTTGTGTTCATTCAATGACGCTATCACCTCTACACTAGGCACCGTCATCCCGCACAGTTCCAGAGTTATTTTATGTCTTGTAGGGGGAATTTCAATATAACCTATTGTTGGGAAGTCCCTGGATTCATGTCAAGGGTTGTGTTCCTTCCACTTTTCATCGATGTGTAAAGTTTGAGCATGAAGAACACACCTATACTATTATAGGTGATCCATCACCTTTTAAAACATGCAACATGCTTTACCGACCCAATGACATGCTTATACCCATTAAGGCATCTACCTCCATGACCACTACCACTTCACTTACACTTCCACTTACCAGTACAGTCGCTACCTCAACCACACATGCCTCCTCCATTCCTACCAATGCCACAACCTCCACGGCCGACCCATCAGCCTCCCAATTCGTTAGCTCCACCTCTGCGTCAACCACCGACACATCGTTTATTCCAAATACCCACATACTAACCACTGATCCCTTGGAAGGCATTTTTTAATGCCTCACTCTAGGGGAGTATTGCCTATATAGTGTCGACACATTCCTTACTCCACAAGAGTATGGAAGTCTTCACCAACACCCTCGCTATGATCACCACATAAGAGAATGCCTCCTTTATGGTTCTCCTCACCTTCGTTCCAGTCTCACCTATGGGGGACTTGATACTACAAATTACACACCCAAACCACCGTCACAAACCCGCTCATTTTCCGCTAACTTCCAGTCTCTCACTAATCGTCATTTCACCCACACCTTCCTGCACCAATGTGCATGGAAAGGTTTTGGTTTTGTATTTTACAAGTAAGGCCACCATACTGTTATTCCATGTACTACCCATAAATATAATGACCGCAGTGGTATTGGCTTTGCTGAACCACCTACCAAGTAGGCCCGCATTGAACTCAACGAGGACATCAACCCTTCTCTACCCTCTTCGCTCACTCCGCCTTCATCACCACCTTCACCGACGGAGTCGATGGATCCAAAATCCATCCCTCCTAATTTTTTTTTGTCATAAACACCATTTCCTTGTGGCCTCTGACTTATCAACACGAGGGTGAGGCTCCTTCCTCTCATCCCTTCCTGTATCCTAAAATGATCGATGATGATACACCTTCAATTAACATTGTTCAATGTCAGGATGATGAATCTATACTCACCTACCTTGGTGTAGAAGACTCATATATTCATCAGTCATTACCCTCTAAGATGTAAACCATGTTGAATGAATCAACTATAAAGATCAACATTCATACTCAGGACAACCCACACATCCTAAAGACCGGTCAATCTTTAGATGCTGCTGAACAGGAAGCCATCACTTCTTTTCTCAAAGATCATAACCATGTGTTTGCTTGGTCTTACATAGACATGCCCAGTATTGACCCCACCATATTGGTCCACAATATCGTAACCGTTCCCGATGCCAAAACCAGTCAAACAAAAATTAAGGAAAATGCACCCTCGTATTGCCCTTCTCATCAAAGAACAACTTCAGCGCCTTCTTTCTATTTCCTTCATATTACCCATTGATTATCCTCATTGGATTTCTAACATTGTCTCTATCACTAAGGTGACAGGGGGACTCCACATTTGCAAAGACTTTTGTGACCTTAACCTAGCCTACCCAAAAGATGACTTCCCTCTACCCAGTATTGACCAACTGGTTGACCTTACCTCTGGTCACGAGATGTTATCACTCATGGATGGCTTCTTGGGTTATAACCAAATCTTTCTTTCCTCAGAAGATCAACATAAAACCACATTCATCACCCCTTGGGGGACCTTCTGCTATCGAGTCATGCCATTTGGCCTTAAAAATCTGGTGCCACATATCAGTGGGCTATGACTTACATCTTCCATGACATCATGCATCATATATTGGAAGATTACGTGGACGATCTCCTGGCCAAATCTAAACACCACTCCGAGCACCTCACCATCCTAAAAACCATCTTTGACTGTCTCATTAAATATTGTGTTCGCCTTCAGCCTAAGAAGTGTGTCTTTTTGGTCCTCTCAGGAAAACTCTTGGGATTTATCATTTCCCTACGTGGTATAGAAGTTGACCCTGCTAAAGTCAAGGCCATTCTCAAAATGCCTTTTCCCACTAACGTTAGGTAGCTTCGTAGCCTGTAAGGTAAGTTACAATCTATTCATCATTTCATTTCACAATTATCTGATTGGTGTCAACCATTTCATCATCTACTCAAGAAGGATGTCTCTTTTAAATGGGATGATGACTGCCACAAAGATTTTGAGGCCTTAAAACAATACCTTCTCCAACCACCCGTACTCATCCCACCTAAATACAATCAACCCTTCTACCTATACATCTCAGCTACAGATCACTCCTTGGGAGCCATGCTCACTCATCACGATGAACAACACAGGGAGAAGGTGGTTTACTACATAAGCCATGTACTCTTTTGGACTACGAAACCCGATACACCCATCTCAAAATTATTTTCTTAGCCTTAGTTTTCGTTGCCACAAAACTCCACCATCACCTACTCAAACACAAAACCTATGTTGTGACCAACATAGACCCCTTACACTTCATGTACGCCAAACCCTACCAAAATCAACATGCCGCACACTGGCTTATGCTTCTAGCCGACCTCAACCTTGAATTCATTCACCAAAAATCCATCAAGGGCCAAGCTATCACCGACCAATTGGCCAACGCACCTATTTCCAGGGATCAACCCTCTAATTTTGACTTTCCAGATGAGTCAATTGCTACCCTTTCCCTGGATGAACTTGCTTACCAAATGACACTCTTCTTCGATGGTTCCAAGTGTTAGTGTGGGGGTGGGGCTGGTGTTATCCTCATTCCACTTGATGGTGAACCCATGCCTTTTGTCTTTCAAACTAGATTTTGATTGTACAAATAATATTGTCAAATACGAAGCACTCGTATTAGGTCTCCAATCCGCCTACGCCCTAGATGTCAAATCAATCAACATCTTTGGTGATTCTCAATTGGTTATAAACCAAGTCAATGGTATATACCAATGTTGTAATGAGATACTTCAAAAGTATAAACATCATGTAGACATACTTTTGACCACCTTTGACCATTACGCCCTTCAAACCATCCCCCGTTCAACCAACAAATTTGCAGATACCATGGCCTGCTTGGCTTCTCAAATACCTGCTTCACCTACTGATTCTAAAATATTTGTCACCATACAATGACTCCAATCACCCTCTTATTTACCTCACGATGTTTACTCCATCGGAACCGTCACCCCAGACCTGAGCGACCTTTGGTATAAACAATATTCTGACTATCTTTCTCTCTCCATCTTACCTCCTGATCTCACCCGTAATGGACAATGCACCTTCCTTAAAAAGGTCTCTCATTACGTCATCATGGGGGGCCTCCTCTATAAGCATGATTTTGATGGTATTCTCTTACAATGCCTCACAATTTCTGAAATTCCTTATACCATTAAGGAAGTTCATGATGGCATATGTGGAGGTCACTTCAGTGCCCTTGCTGTTGCTAAGCGTATTCTTCACCTAGGCTATTACTAGCCGACCCTCAACCATGATTGTTGTGACTATGTCAAACGTTGTGTAAAATTCCAACAACATGCCAACCTTCATCATACACCCAGTCATGCCTTACAGGTCACCCGTGACCTTTGGCCCTTCTCTCAATGGGGTTTGGATCTTGTTGGAGAGATCAATCCCCATTCTTCCCAATGCCATCAATGGATCATCACCGCTACTGAATACTACACAAAATGGGTTGAAGCCATACCACTCATCTCCATGAAAGCTGAGAAAATATGTGAGTTCATCAATCATCACATCATTTTTCACTTTGGTGTTCCTCATCGCCTCATCACTGACAATGGAAAATAATTCAAAAACAAAACATTGCGAAAACTTTGCGACGCCTTCGGCATTCAGATAAGTTTCTCGTCACCTTATTACCCACAAACCAATGGCCAAGCTGAATCCACTAACAAAACCTTAAACAAAATTCTCATGAAAGTGGTTAATGATACTGGGAAGGACTAGCATATAAACATTCCTTTTTCCCTGTGGGCATACCGCACTAGTATTCACACTTCCACTGCTGCTACACCTTTTTCTCTGGTCTACGGTACAGAGGTTGTTCTACCTCTTGAAGTCCAGATCCCCTCACTCCACATTTCTCTTCATGACATGCTCAATGATGATGACTTTCGTCAGGACCGTTTAGCACAACTTGAGTTATTAGACGAACATCATCTTAACACTCTTGATCACCTTCAAGTTTACCAAAAACATATCAAACGTGCCTATGACAAACGTGTCCATGAATGAACCTTTCACGTTGGTGATCTCGTCCTGAAAGAAAATCAACATGTAACCAAAGCAGAAAAAAGTAAACGGGGAAAATTTTCTCCTAATTGGCTTGGACCATACATCGTGACCCATACTTATGGATCAGGTGCTTATCGTTTATCTTCACTCGATGGTAAACCCGAACCTAAGCCCCTTAATGCCTTGCATCTTCGACCATTCTACTGTTGACTTTTAGTCCTACATCACTTTTTTCCTCTTTCCATGCTCGTCCCTTGAGTGCTATCCACTTCTTACACCTCACCAACGATTAAACAAGAATCATGTGCATACCCGTCACTTGTTATCTTCTCTTGAATATGTGTACCACGGCGCTGCACATAACATGATTCTCATGGATACTTTTCGTCTACCTTTAGATGAGATCCCATGGTCATTTCACCCTGCTTTCTGAACAAGAATTTTTTCTTCACCTTGGTCTTGTCCATGACTTCAAAATCCCTCACATGGGATCCAACTCCTTGAGTCAAACTTCTAATAAAAAGATGACTCCCTCAAAAGGACATCTTCCTCTCGGAAATCACTGCTATAAATAGACTGCTCCCTTAAAGGACAGCTATGTAAAGCTCTTTAAAAAAAAGAAAAAAGTGAGAGAATCTGAAGCTTCCCACATCGATCAGCTTCACGAAGACCTCAAGGAGTTAATTTCCTCATCCCATATAGACTTCCCACATCAATCAGTCTATCTCAAATATCAGTCAACACAGAAAGACTTTTAGTCATGGACTGGCCTATTGTGACCTTAGATCTCTTGCCCGAAGATCATGTTACCTTGTGCCATATAAAAATTAACCACCTTTCACCCCTCTCACCATTCACACTCCCATTTCCTACCACCTCAAGGGACCTCTTGGAAACCATGACATTTGGTGATCATGTGACTACTTTTCACCCTTAGAACAATCAATCATGCAATGTCTTTAGGGTCTCATGTTCATCACCTCCTCCAAGGTATGACCTACTCGGTATGATCCTAACCAATCAGGTGGCTTTCTTGCCCCCTCTTATCTTTTAACCTTCTTTATTACGTATTGATTACCTTATACAGGACTTGGTCCTCGACGCTTACCTTTGGGGTAATCTTCTTCTTCTACCACAATCAAAATCACCTATACCAAGTTGCCCACAACTCACCCACACCTAACAGACCTAAACCCAAATCATGCCTAAAACCTACCAACTCATTTTCATACCTCCTCATATTCTTCCCTAGCTTATGGGAGAACTACATTGGCCTGAGGTCCCTTTTCACCGAGGACTATGTAGGCAGCACTCTGAGGGCATGGGGCCCTTGGAGGTTAGCTCGGCCACTCTCTACCCTAACCAATTCATCTTTCATCTTCCTAAATTACATTCTACCCCACTTAGTTTCCTTTTTATGTCAAAAATTGGAAATTAAACCAAACAAACAACAAGTTGCTTAACATTTTTATCATCATCACAACATACATTTATTATGACTACCATTTCTCTACCATCATCATGCATGTATTATAAAGCATCTTAAACATGACCCATATCATCATTCATTGCACAAATTAATGAATCACAACTTCAACCAATTTAAACTCAATTAAGACAACCAATATGACCTATGACCATACCTAACCTGACTTCAATCCATGACTCGATCCTATGACCTAACTCAACCATGCCTATTACCTAATTCAACCATGCCTAGACCACAAACCTAACTCAACCATGCCTATTACCTGACTTGATCCATGCCTATGACCTGACTCAATCCATGCCTAAACCAACCTGACTCGATCCATGCCTAAACCAATGACTCCATCATGCCTCACTCACCTAGTTTCCATCCATATCACGACAAAAATTAAAATTCTCATAAAACACCAACAAATCATCAGAATCTCATCCATCTCATCATATAAACAAATATGTGTGTCTCTATACAATATACATGGATATCCAATCATGTACATCTCTCAAAATCATCGGCACGCAGGCTGATACTCAATACAAAATATCATCGGCATGCAGGCCGGTATCATATACAATAAAACAATACAAAAACATAGGCTGGTATATGCTTAATAATAAAAAAATCTCTCGGTAGGCCACTCAGGCACGCAGGCTAGTATATATCAAAAATCAAAACTATGTCAAAATCGGGAGCCATATATCAGGCATCATCTTAGCGGATATCCTCCATATCTGTATCGCCTGTCCCCTCTGCCTCCTCAGCCCCTATCTGGTGACCTGCTAACATCTCCCCACCCATCATAGGTGGTGGTTGGGTCCCTACTGGTGCATCAACTGGAACTGGCCTCTGGGAACTGGTGGCCTCACCCTGACCATGTCTTGGGGCTCGATGGCCCCCTGTTCTCTCCACGCTATGGGTGCGTGATCTGGTCCTCTCGCTAGAGGCCTGTTATGCCCTGTACTCGGCATATGATAAACAATCTATCCCTGTCACCGTCAGCTGGTCTTGATAGTACCTGGCCTCCTCTCTTGCCTCCCACAACCTGGATATGGGCACTGTCTATGGTGGCCCCATCGGCCTCTGACCCTGTACCTATCCTGTGGGACCCTATCCCACCCCTACCTATGAACTAGGACCCTATCCCAGTGCCTGTGGTGGTGCCATCGGCCCCTACCCCTGTGCCTGTATCTGGGCCTGTAAAGCCCCAATCTGTGCCTGTGTTGTGGCCAACTGGCCCTGCAACCCTGTCACCTGTGCCTGTAGGGCAGCCACCCGACCATCATCCCCATCTCCATCTCCATCCCCACCCTGGGCCATCTGGGCCTGAAGACTGGCCACCTGTACATGTAACTCAGCCACCTCCACCTCTGAGCTGGCTAGCTATCCCTGCACCATACCCAACTGGGTAATCAGGGTCGCCACCTACCCCTGTAGGGTGTCCCTCTACACTGTGATGGTGGCTAAATCTGGCTGCCCCGGCCTGGGTGGTACTGCTCATAAATGAGCCACCCACCACTGTCTGTATCTATCTGTAACCCTGACATCATCAATCCGCCGGTCTACCACCTGCTCCTCCTACCCTGTGGGCACTATCGGCTATGGTAGAGGCAATGGCCTCTCCACGTCATCTCTCCTGTACTGCGGGAAGGGTGGAGGTATGTCCTGTGGTAGTCCAAACTACCATCTAACCCTGTCCACTGGGATCATCTCATGCTCCCCAACACGGTGCCCCTCTATCCATCTCAATAGCTGAAGCCCATCTAACTCATCATGCATCCACCGGTATGAGGGATAACCCACATACGGTCTCCATATGATGTCCACTCCGGACAACCCCTCCAATAAACACCTGTAATAGGCTACATCATGTGTAGCCCTGTCTGATCACTGCTCTCCAATCACAGGTACCCATCACCTATACCCCACCCACACCAATCTTGGTGGAAATGCATCTGCTCAAGGCATACCTACTGGCTGCACACAAACTATGTGCTCATAGGCCCAACAGTGTAGTAAAAATGTGCAACACAGGCTGAACCTATGCAGATGCCCATATGCCCACAACTCTCTGTATAGCTGCACCAGGAATGCTGGTGCCCAGGAAAAGTGGGTCTGATCCATCACCATGTCATGTAGTACCCCCATCAATGAGCGGGGAAATCTCCCTCCCTCTACATCTGGTAGTGTGAAACAACACACTGCCTCCATCAATAAAACAATGAGCCTCGTCTCCTCTGGATGGGCTGTGTACATCCCTCTGTAACTTAGACTGGCACTATGGAATGTCATGTCTGCCAGTCCCTCTCCAAACACTGTCAACATCAACTCCTCCGAGGCCTCAGAGGAGATCGAGTACACCTGCGTCCCTAGTATTGGTAGCCACAGGATCCTAAACACGTCCTCCAGGGTGACTGTCATCTCACCCGTCGGTAGGTGGAACGTGTTGGTCATTGAATCCCATCTATCGATGAGAGAGACCATCAGACTCGGCTGCCAGACCCCACTCAGGCCCACCTCCTCCATGTGCTGCCACTCCTCAGCTGTCGCCGTGCCTCACACTCTCAAGAGCAAGGGTGGCACCCTGTCTCTCATCTACAACTAATCTCTCCCCTGCATCCAATAAAAACATCAAATTAATCCACCTTCATCATACCCATACTCACCCACTATCATTTCCCCATACCCATTTTTCCCCCGCCTACACTAGTTTTTTCACCAACGCACCCTATTCTACCCTTCCCTATCTCACCCACTCCACCTAGGGCCCTTTTGGCCCCTTGTTCTCCAAAACCTGACTGGTGCCGGTTATCTCTAACCGACCCTGGTCACCCCTAAACTGGCATCGGTCACCTATTTCATGACCAATACCAGTTTGACCCTACCGATGCCGGCTAAACCCGACTGACGCCGGTCACTGTCATGACAAAAACTACAACCCCCAAACCCTACCTTCTCAAAAAAACTCCCTCTCCCGACCCTTCTACCCACCCATTCTCACCTACACTTTCTCTTAACCCCATCCTACCCCCTATTCACCCACTTACCTCTCTCCCCACTCCTATTCTACCCAATTTACCCTCCCACATTTCAAATTTCATTTCCCCCCCCAAAAAACACCAATTTTTCCCCACCCAACCTCTCACCTAATCTACCTCACAAAACACAACATGGGTTTGATCCTTACCTCATCATGTCGCTGTCACCGTGGTGGTACGTCTAGCCACTACACCGGTGGCCCGCCCAATCCCTCTCCGGCCTCTGCCATCACTAATCGCTAACCACACCTCCAACCAATCAAATCACTCAATCTGATCCCATGGACCCACCTCTTAACTCCCAATCACCCACCGTTTGGATTGCCAACTCATCTCTCCATTCCGTCTAGACACTTTCCACCTTTCTCTCTCTCTCTCTCTCGTGTCATTTTCCCAATTTGCAAGAAGACAAATGATTTGCAAAAAAATGTGGATTTTTCATTTTTATAACATCCCTGACCTAACCGATGCCAGTTTTACCTTCACTGGCATCGGTCATGTGCCCTACCTTACCGTGATCGGTTACCCTATACCGGCATCGGTTAGCCTTGACTGTTGTCGGTCACTATCTCTTCCACATTGCCTAAAATTCACCCTATTAATCTACCCGTCACTCTTTTTTTCCCTCACCCCATGCTTACCCTGACCATTCACCTCACCTTCCTGACCTCATCATTTACTACCTAACCTCGTCCTCATTTGGGGACTCGTTATTTTACCCATATCTTGGCCCTACCCATGCCATGACCTATATAATTTAGACCTGGAACATCGCTAGTGACCTTTGACCTCATGTGTTTGTTATACCTTGTGGCACTATTACCTGTGTTGATTGACCTAATGACCTTACCTTGCCTCTTTCCATGACCATTTATCCTGACCCAACCTTTGGTGTACCGGAACATACCTAAACGTTCCTGCACCTAACCTGTGTCATGTTTCCTGACCATATCCCATACCTTGGATACCAGAATCACCTCAACCTTGTTTGGATAAACCTATCGACCTTAGACAATGTAGAGTTTTCCTACTCTTCAGCCTGGTACTGTGCTGCAGTTTATACATGTGCGTGTGTTGGACTGTTACTACCTTTGACCCTGACCCATTACCTAGATTACCCGAGTAGACCTTTTTCCCTTTTCTCCTGTTACCCACCTTCTTCTTCATCACATTCACCTTTTATAAAACCACTCACCACTTCTTCCTTTTACCTCGTCAGTTCCTAGTTTGAGGGGGATCACCTTCACCCACACATGGGGCAACCACATCTTATTTTTGTCAGCGTCGCTTACCAATACAAGCTACGCAACAAAAAGGGGCAAAATGTAGACACTAAAATTAGGTCACACTCCCCCTGGTCCCTCGATAAATAAATACCTTGAACACATCCACCTAGCCATGGCCCCCTTCACCCCACTATAATATTAATTTAATTATTTAAATTAAATTAATTCATTATCCTCACCATATTTATTATTTAAATATCCTAATTGGGATAATGCCCACATATCCACCTCACCTAGACACCTCATCTAGCCACCTCATCCTAAGACCTATTCTTAGTAAGTTGCCATAACTAACTAAGACCTACCCAAACCCTAAAAATCAATGCCTTCACCCCCTACATTCCCTCTAACCACATTCCCACATGTTAGAAGGAGGTTTCCATGCTAATCCGTGGGGTAAAATGAACGAGATCCCAGAAAATCAAGGGGATCTATCTAGTTTAGTAAACCTAGGAAATCCTAACCTAATTGACACCGGTTACCCTTAACCACCGCCGGTTAATCCGAAACCACCATCAGTTACCATTTAACCCCCAAAAAAACCTTATTTCATGGTCGGCACATTTCAGAGAGAGAGAGAGAGAGAGAGAGAGAGAGAGAGAGAGAGAGAGAGATCTTCTGAGAACAAGTGACGAAACCAGAGCTGCATGCAAGCAGAACCAACATCCGTACAAGCATCAGAACACCCATAGCCAGTACCTGAAGCAATCACACAGCCACCTACCTTCACGGGAGCATCTGGGGAAGTGCCAGCACTATGCCAAGTTCATTTGATCACCCACCATTACCAACGAGGCATCAAGCTCATACAAATAGTAAGTTTGTTAACCTGCATTGGTTCCTTGTCATTTGAGTAGATCCTTTTACATTTGTTATTAGTTTCTACTTTCATTTCCATTCCCCACCATTTTACCTCCATGCAAACTTGACCATCCTTTTTCCCACACCATTGAACTATCCATATCCAGACTTTCATCATTCCTATGCATATCCAGGATCCATACGAATCTCACCATTTCCCTTCCACCTTCATCTAATCCCAGATCTATCACCCAACCAAGTTTTATTGAGTTTCCTGTACCCCAACCATACCGACGATGGTCACCCATAACCATCACCGGTTAACCTAAACTGATGTCGGTCTCTGTGTCTTATATCAGAAACCCAGATCAGAGCCTAAAACCACCACCAAATACCCTAAACTACCCAAAACCTGACCTTGACCAATAACAGTATCCTGACAGTGACCTTGACCTTTAGATTCAATCATAGCCTAGCTTGTTGTGAATGAATTTTCTTATTGTAGATGAATGAGATACCTAAATCATTTTAACTACAGTAGGATTTACTTTATTACCAGCATTAAGTTTATTTTAAACAGTGGATTGACAGCCATCTAGGAAGTATCACACTTCCCGGATCTAGCACACGCTAGGCAGTCCACTGCATATATTGTTTAACTTTTATTTGGTGGTTTTGTGTTCCATTTCAGGTAGTTCCTCCAAGAAAAAAGGAAGCTCTCACGATCAGTTGTGGATTCAGAAGTCATACGCGCACAACAACCTATCAACCAACATTTCAACAGGTATTCCTCCTAGCCCATTACCCTTATTTGTTTCATCATTTTCTAAGAAACACTCTAAAAAATAGCCTTGATCTGTAAAAGTGGCTAAGTCCTATTTCTAACCTGTTTCTAGGTGCACTCATGTTTTTATATACTTCCACACGCTTATACGTGCCATGTTCCCGTGTGCCCAATCCTTATGCGCTTTCATCCTTGAGCTATATTTTATCATCTCAACACAATAACTATCAAAGTGTTATAGTATATCAAGTATAACATGGATATCAATGACAAGATAATCAAAATAAATTTGGAGGTGGCTTCCATGACAGAAACTAATGTATTATTCCAAATGTGAAAAATATGGCCACTTAGCAAGAAACTACATAGATCCCAGTCCTTGGGGATTGTGTCATGAATGCAAACATGATTCTTTTAGTTTTCCCAAGGATGCACAATTTTATAGAAATTGAGGAACTACAATAGAATCATTAGGAAGAGACGCTCAAAATAATGTTTAACACCTCACTAGAATATTGTGGGATGAAGTTGAAGACGTAGAAAAAGTAAAGAAAAATAAAGACAAAGCATATAATTCTAAAATCAAACTAGAAAAGGAAAAGAAAAAGAAAAAACCTAAAGAAAAATACCTTAAAAGGAATACCCATAAGGAAGAAGGTATTGATCACGATGAACGAAAGTACAGAGCTATTGTTACAATAAGGAGTGTTGTTAATAAGGAAGCCACACATACAAAAAATAAAATTATCCGATTACCTACATAATAATATTCCTCCAGAAGTAAGGATTGGGATCCAAAGGAGTTCATACCAGACCTCTATGATAAAGAAGTAGAGAAAAGTAAGGATGTTACAAAGAAAGCACAATCCCAGGAGGATATAGAGAAAAATTTCTTCATGGAGGATGATATTACTGCACTTAAATAAATAGCCAGGATAACAATTAAACACAGATTAGTGGAAAAATTAAAATAATTCAATAAATATTTGAACAAATAAGAGAAGGATTTTCATGTCCAGAAAATTAAGGCTAATCACAACAAGAAAAGGAGAATGTTTTTAAAACACAAATAACATGGTGGAAGTCCACCATATATTTGGATGTTGAAATATTTGATACTACAATTATAGAGATACTTTTGGATCTAGGAGTAGATGTTAATATGATATTAAAGAATACTTGGGAAAAACTAAGTAGACCCCATTTAGAACCTCTCAGGTGCCATATTGGTTTGGAAAATGGATAAAATAAAACCCATGTAGGAGTACTAAAGAATATAGAAGTTAATTTCATGGGGATTAAGAAGATTGCCAACTTCAAAGTTGTAGAAAATTTATCGTCCAATCCCACATACAATGCCATTTTTTCCTTGGAATGGTTTGTTGATTGTAATGGTACACTGAATTTAGAATAGGAATCAAAATCAGATGGCATTTGGGTTTATGTAACTTTATAAGCAAGGATGAGTGTTGCCTTGTCATAAGAAGTCTAGTATATGCATGTAAAAGTAGGCTAAGTTAACAACTAAAAAATAACACAAAGTAGTTCTTATAACTAAGATAATTCAACATAAATATCATGATGAAGCTATACAAGGTAAAAATCTAATCAATGCATCTAAATAATACTTAAAACACTAATTTATACCTTATTATTTTTTATGGGATTTCTAAATTGTATTTTCTCCTATAAGTGAATTGATTGTGATTATGAGTGATCAAAGGAAGGCTATCTCCATGAAAAGGAAAGGATCTTACCAATATGGCTTAATGGCCATGTTTGGATCTTCCTTTATTACTCTTTGCAAGTAGATGGAATGGATACTAGATCAATGATATTATCAAATTAGAAAATGCTTTTATCATGTGCATAAATCATACATTTGTACGGTGTAAGATTGGAAGGGAGATACTAGGTTCTTTATATATATTTCCCATTTGGGATAAGCTAGAAATTGAAAGAATGTGGGATAAAGATAAATTATAATTTATAAATAGATAAAAATGATTACAAGCAATTAATTAGTAATTAGCAACCCATGGGAGTAGAGACAATTTAATTAATAAACTTGGATAAATTAATAGCACAAGATAAGATTAAGAAGCCATTTGAAGATGATTTATAATGGAATTGATAGAGTTTAGAGGATTTGAAAGGGGGATTTAACTAATAAGAAGATTTATTGATTAAATATGAGATTAAAAAGGCTTAATTAACTTAAATATAGTTAATCAATTGAAAGAGGATTATAACTAACGAAGTGTCGTTAATTAGCATCCGGAATGAAGGAGATGATAGTTAACTATTGAAGTGTCATTAATTGACCAAGATGAATGGGAATGTTAGATAATTAGTGGGAAATAAATAATTATAATGAAATTATGGGAAATAATATAATCAATGTAATTTTAGTATTAAAGTTGTGTAATCAAATTTAGGTGTCTACATTTTCCCCTCTTTGGTGTAGTGTAATGCAAGTGACGACGCTTCAAAGATAGTAGGTAATTATAGAAAATTAAATTTTGAAGGAGTAGAGGAAAATTTAGTATAATTAAGGATGCCCCCTCGATTTCTGATGGGGTGATAGAAGAGGTCGATCGAAGATCAAAAAAGAAGAAGGAAAAATAGTATTTAAAACGATCCTGGTAGGATAGTGTTCAAGTGGTTTGATTGGAAAAGGAATATTGTGTTACAATGGATGGAAGAAACAAGAGGGAGGGGGGGATAAATAATGCCCCAAGTGTTGTGGAAAAAAGTGGTGATACCGATGGAAGGGACTCCAATGTATCCTAGTTGGGTTTTGTTTGAATCGATAAAATTTGGAGAATGATTGGTAAAAATTTAGAAAGAACAAAACAAGCATATATATGAAGTATCTCTTTGATATCAAGAAAACCCGATGGATTAGGAATAATTTTCATCATCATATCACGACGTCGTCAATGAACCATATGGCTCAGGAACAAATTTTCATTTGATATAAGCATGCAACAACAGTGTACAATGAAATGAAAATCCTTAATATTGATATTTGTTCATTGTTAAAGGAATCACTAAAATAAAAATACATAAAGTAATACATTATGAGAAATTAAAAAAGAAGACCAATAAATAAACAAGTACAATAAAAATTCAAGATAGTTTCACAAAAAAAAAATCCAGATTCAGTTCTCAAATAGTTGAGTTATATGACAAGGGTTGAAAATGAGTCCCCAAGCAAGAATACATGTGAGGTGAATAAACAAAGGACATATAAGTCCCATGAAAAAGTAATCATTCACTTTGAAACTTCCCCAAACAACTGGATGTGCAAGGGAATAAAAACATATCAGGAAAAGCATATTTGTTAATGAGGGAAGATCAAAATGATCTGCATGTCGTGTACAAGAACAGATGAGGACCAAAGAAAGATGCTTTGTAGGATATTTTTTAATGTTGGAGGACATTGTGTCCTGTGAATTATTTAGATGGTATAATTATTTTGATTAACTTTTGGATTTTTGAAATTTTTACTCGTGTTTTGGATTTTTGAAAATTTACCAATTTTTGGATTTTTTGAATTTTATCAATTTTTTTGGTTTTTTTAGTTTATTTGAATTTTTATGAATAATGTGGTATATAATAAATGGTGGTGTGTGTGGGACATCAACTAGGTCTCTGGGAAGAAATAATATTCCCCAGCAAGAATAAACGGTTCCTAGGAAGAAAGAAAATGCCCTAGGGAGACGAAAACGAAAGAAAAAATGATGATTTATAAAAATAAATCACCACGACAAAACACCAGTACGTGGTTGAAGGAAAATAGAAGAAAATGTTATTGATATTTCCCCTATTATACCAGAGAGTTTTCACTTTCCAACTTTAACTTAATGAAGTGAAATAACAAAAATGGACTGACCTCGGAAGACGACAGGGTTTACTGATACCCACGAGATGGATGTTGATTATTGTTGGAGAGAGCTCCTTTTTCTTTCACCAGTGAATAAACTTGTAGATCAAAGAAACTTAAAAAAAATTGATTAGATAGATGTGCAATGGAGATGCTCAGAAAATGTTGATTCTAGGAATCCAAAGGGACTTCCTTGAACGAGGTCAGCTCGCTTTTAAAAAATTAAGTGGATTGCCAAAGATAATGATAAGATATGTAATAGATAATGATAAACTAATAGTAGATGAGAATTTTTAGAACTCAAGGTCCAAGGATAAGTCCTGTGTGGCTTTGAATGTGGCCTAGGCAAGGGTAGATGTAACCTGATTAGACTCAAAGTGGTTGTACCAGAAGTCTTCAGTCTCTTGTTGAATGTAGTCGAGGAACTTGATTTGTTCGTCAATTTCTTTGATTTCAATGCTTGTAATTAGATGGGAACAACTAGGGACTACCATCTAAGAGAAATCCATGCTTGCAAAGAACCAGTTAAATAAAAAAATATTGATAAAAAATGGAAATAAGTTGATTAATTAATAAATATATATGTTTTGACATGGATCGCTGGTGATTTAGGATGATCACTGGCGATTTAGGTAATCGCTAACGATTACTGCTAACAGAGATAATTTTCTAATGTGATATTTTTTATTGTTTTCGATGTTTATATGAATTATAAATGATGAAATAAAATAGAGGAATACTTTTTGGTGTGGAATCGAGCTAAAATATTCCTCAAATCTTCAAATGGATTCATTTGAGATCAATGTGCTTGTTATTGTTCTTCCTAATGATTGACTGATGAGAAAAGGTATCAAAATGATGTGTAAATAGTTATTGGTGACTGATGCAAGCTCTTGATGATCTCTAAAATGATCTGAATTCATTGAGAACTCAAAAATGAAGTGCAAGCAAGAGAAAAGGGTTTCTGAAGATCCCTAAGAGAAGAGGAAAAACTCCTATTTATAATTATTGGTGATCGGTTAGGATCATCGGTGATTCAATTTTTTGAGGAAAACATTTGGGAAGTGCTTGAAACAACTTCCAAATAGGTTTTTTTGGTATTTTATGAGGGTAAATGGTTAAAATGAGTTTATGGATGAGGTGTGGAGGTTTGTATGTGTTTATAAAATAGATTTAGGTGATTTTTTTAAAAAATGGTAAGGGTAGATTTAAAGTAGTTATGTGTTTTTTAAGAGGGGTAAAGTAGGATTTTACAGTTTTGAAATGGTATTTAAGGGTGTGGGATGATATTTAGACGGAGTAAATATTATGAGGGAGAATATAACTTAGGATAAGGGTTTAAAATATAAAATAATATGTGTGGTATAGAGTTAGATGGCATATTGTGCTTTGATTTTGTTGAGGGGTTAGCACATATGGACAGGGAAATTAGCGATGCTAATTTTTAGGGGTCTACATTTGCCCTTTTTTTTGAGTTGTTTGGTGTTGGAAAAGAGCTAGAAAAAAATGATCTGTGATACTTTGATTTATTTTGTATGGGTGATTCCCCCTCAAATTGGGGATGATTGCAATGCAGTGCTAGGATCACCAGCTTGACAAGTTATTTTGGATAGGATTGACATGTGTTTCATTGGAGTTTCCCATAGATGAGGTATTGAAAAAATATGTTCTACCTGTGGAATCAAATGATAGGGGAACTAAAGGATTTGTTTCCTATGAATATATAAATGATAGCTGTATGTTGCAAAGATTAGGAAGTCAATAGATAGGAAAGCCAAAGGGCTTGTATCCTATGGACATATGACCTGCTTGTACTAATTTTGTAGGTCGAATATTCGAGGGAATGATAGTTTGTAAGGATTTAGGGTTCTGAAAATAAGGCATTTTGTTGAAAAAGTTAGTAATGCAGTTGAAAATAGTTTCCAATTTTAAAAGGATGGTTCAAGATAGAGAGGATAGGATCACCAGTGATTCATACTAATCACTAACAATTTGGGTGAATCGCCAGCGATTAAGGGAATCCTCAACAATTCCTGCGTAAAATTTCATGGGTTATAAATAATCGACCGCTTTAGTGAATAATTAATTTTTACGATTTACGGTTTGGAAGAGTGAATTTGAGTGATAAAAGAGTGATTTTGGAGCAATGGAAGTGCTAGGATCATCTAGCAGGTAGAAGAGGCCTACACAAGCAGAAGTAGGTCCTTCGTTTTGTTGTTTTTATTTACTTTTAGCTTGTTTTTGAGTTTTTCACTTTTTGTGCCCATACAAAGGGCTTGTTTTTGAAATCGCCAGTGATCGTGTGGATATCTAGTGATATATAGGAATTTCTAGAGATTCAGTTATATTTGTGGTAAACAACAGTAATTCTTTTGCGATATATTTTTATGATATACGTTTGATGAATTTTTTTATGAAAATCTATTCTAATCTATGTTTTTGTGTTCTGTGATTACATGTGAAGGACAAGCTGACTATCTGAGACAAGATTCCACTTATTTTAGCAGAGTTGTGAGAGGATATGTCAGATTATGATTGGGAACATGTGGAGGAGGTGGGATTTGTAGGGATGCATGATTAAAAACATATTCATAGGTATTGAGGATTGTTGTTGGCATTGATGGAGAGGTGGGATCCTTCCACCTGTACTTTTGGGTTACTGACAAGTGAGATCACCATCACCTTGGAGTATGTTCAAGGTATCACCATGTTTCCTACCTAGGGGGGGTATTTATTGTATTGATGATACCGAGAGGGAGGAGGTCATGAGGAGTTTTTATGGGGAGGATGTCGAGGATGTGAGATACACCACATGTGGGTTTTATTATCACCCTCTCTCTTCTGTTGAGTGTGAGGGTCATGTTTGAATGACGATGATGGTCATGGGGATTTCATGTAATACTTTTTCTAATTCTGTTGGTGTTAGGTTTCCTTGGATGATGACTGGTGTTGTTGCAAATATGATGAAGTATCATACAAATTTTACATGGGCCCTTAAAAATAGCACAGACTTACAAGGAGTTATGGGTTTGGAGGTTACATAAGAGGTTTTGGATTGATATCACATTTTTACTAAGGTGTTGGGATTTTGAGCATATTTTTGTGACTCGTCCTCATTGTTTACCATGGGGAGGTGTGGATATATTTGGGGTATCAGCTATATTTTTGAGATGAGATGTTAATGTAGGGAATTCTAGAGGAGTTCAAAGGGAGGACCACTATAGAGAGCTCGTCACAACTTCATAGGTCAAGGATGTATTATGGAGACATTATATTAATTTTCCAGTGTTGCCAAGGCTAGAGCATGATCTGAATGTGACTGATCAAGAGTTATGAGTGTAGGCGTAATGAGGGGAATAGTGGGAGCTTGTTAGGTTTAACCATGTTAGACAGAAATTTGATTTGATACAAGATGTGCCTAATGCTCCAGTACCGTATAGACACGATGAGGGAGATTTGGATACTCCTAAGGCGGTTGTGGGATTTTTTATTTATATGAATGATGAGGAGGGAGCCATGGGCATGAATGAGCATGGGGACATGGTTCCAATAGATGATGTTGGTGTGAGTGCGGGTTATATTCCGAGTGAGAGACAATGTGTCTAGTTTGGAGAGGTAAGAGGGTGCAAGCTCAAGTAGAGGAGGTACACGAGGTGGTTTTTGTTAGTGATGAGGAGGAGGATGGAGAAAGCACAACCTTGGAGGCTACTATTACATAATTGATGGCTGAGAAGGCCACAGTGGAGACAGAGAGATATTTTGAGGACCGAGCATGAAAGATTGGTGATTGAGATGGATGGTTTAATGGTGGAGAGAGATGGTTTGAGGACTGAGCATGATAGCCTCATGTAGTAGTTGGGAGAAGCTATGGCCAATCAATTTATATATAGAAAACATCGAGACACCATGAAAAGGGATCTCAGAAGTACTGGGACATCAATATCAGGTACTAAGTTGGCAACATGGCCTCAAGCCAGTAGTCTTATGGGTGTGCTGGTTATGGTTAGCTATACTCATTACCAGTCAATCCGAGATGATTTTGCGTACTATGAGTACTTGGTGATATAGAAATTTCCCACCTCTCTTTGATATGTAGATCATCAATCTTGGTAGGGAGAAGTTCCTATTTCTCGAGCAACGAGTGTGGGCCAACCACCTTGAGGGTCGGATGGATGATACAGAGATGATGGTGGTGCATAGGGTATTAGTGGTCAGGATTCTCAGGAGATATTTGTTCATTGTAGCAAGTTCCTTGCTAGTTTCCATTTTACTGGATAGATATGATATGTATTGTATTTTTATGGGTGTATGGCTCTTTATGAATCCTTGATATAGATTTGATATATGGAGTGTGGGGGACTCGAGATGATGTACTAAGAGACTTTGATATGATTATATATTTGATGAGATGTTTTGGTTTATGATTCATGTGTTGGATTTATTGTGATGTGATTGTTTTATGTCTATGTTTATTTTGATGAAAGTTAATGTTTTTTATTTATGATGATTGTGACTTTATGAAAATTTTGTCAAATATTGATGTTAGATGATAATTTTTGATGTGTTTAAGAATATGGCAACTTGAATGTGATCAATATATATCAAAATTATTCCTAACTCTCAAATAGGAATAAAACACAGAATTATTACTTTTATACTAGATTTTATACATACCTGATGGGCATAAATATGGTGAATTAACTTACATTTTTCAGCCTTAACAATAAATGTTAACACATGATTATCAATAGGTAGTCACACGTAAAGTATTGGATATCGATGTAAGTGAAATGTAAACCTTCCTAGATGATGAGAAGGGTTAACACATGTAGGATGTGTGGGAGATAAGGATCTCCTGTCAACATTTTCACAGAGAGAGATGCCTCAGCTTTACATTTATATTTTTGAGGAAAAATTATCAATGCAGGAAGTTTTCTTTGATGGAAAAGTTGATCCATGTGGGAATATTTCCTAGGATGATATTGATTTTTTATTTTTTAAAGGTTGATCGATGCGGGAATCCTTTTTACATGGGTATTTATCCTTCGAGGGAGTGGTCTACTTACTTTCACTTTTTTATTTTTAGATAGTCGTACTTTGAGGGATCATTCTATGAATTTTAATAGATATTTGTCCTTTGAGGGATCAATCTATGTTTATTTTTGATAATATGATTTTGATTTTTAATAATTTTTCTTTGAGGGATTTGTCTATGTATTTTTGATAAAATGCATCCGTAAATATTTTTACTTTCTTTTGAGGTGAGGCAAAAACCCTACTAAACCATTTCAAGGAGGGGAAGAAATGTGTGCAAAGACTACACATTTGTGCCCTAGGACATGTCTTTTGTTGGTAAACATGGTGGGTGGGTGTAATTATTGTGGGGATCCTACTAGAGAGGAAATTGTCCATATGAAAGATGCGATGAAAAAAGTCCTGATGCTCATTTTTAAGGTTTTCGGGATAATGGCAGAAGGAACCATATACTTTCAAATCATTATGATGATAAGAAGGATGGTTTTGATGATGAAATAAGACCTTCGATGTGGCTACTATCATGACAGTCAAAATTTTAATAGTAGATAGGCCGCAAGTGCAAGGAATTCAAAGGTTCCTTTTTAGGTGTACAATCAAGGGAGGCTAAACAATGCACTCCTGACCCATACTTTTGAGTGATGACGTATTGACCAATCCAGTTAGGGGTAAACTTTCCACGTTTAATCCTTTCCAGAGTAGTGACATTTTTATTTTATATGAGAAAAATATCGCCTATGTTAAATTCATGTTCTATAACATGTTTATTAGATGGGTGTTTTATGTGCTCTTGATATACGTAATGGTCTTCAAGAGATGTTAAATGTTTTTCATCTACTAGTTCTAATTTTGTTAGACGTCCTCTTCGATAATATTTTTCAGGGATAATGTATTTGGGAGATACTTTCATGGGATTTGAACTTCAAGGGTTAGAACCACCTTGAATCCATATACTAGTGAGAATGGCTTAGCACCTGTAGGAGTACAGATGCTAGTTTGATAAGCCCAAAGAGAAAATGGGATTTGGAGATGCCAATTCCTGTCTTCTTTGTCAACTATTTTCATGAGGATTTTGTTAAGTGTTTTTTTAGAAGATTTATCTTGTCCATTTTCTTGTGGATAATATGGTGATGACAATCTTAGTTTGATGTTGAAATATTCACAATGTTTCTTAACATCATTTTTTTGAAGGATTTACCATTATCCGTGACAAGTTTCTAAGGAATAGCACATCAACATATGATGTACTAATAAATGAAATATACGATTTTATTTTCTTTAGTTGAAGTTAAGGGAATATCTTTAACCCCTTTAGTGAAATATTTAGTGGTTATAATGATGGAATGATGTTGTTGCAAGGAATGAGGATTGATAGTATCAACCTCCACAAGGGAGAAAGGAGTTAAAATTTAAAAATAGAATGTAAATCTTATATGACACAAACTGATGCATATGACATATTCTATGACAAAATATATTATGTGTTATATAAATCCTAATGACAACCTAGAGACCTATGACTCACCATGTGTGAGGGAAAACGACATAATAAGAGTAAATAAAAGGCCTCACATGAACACCCTCTTCATCATTGCTTAAAATGAGGCAGACAGGTCAAAAAGATAAATGGGTCCCGATAGCTATGCTTAATGAGGTACCCATATACAGTAAGGATCTCAAGTAATGGAAGAAAACCCAGTGGGAAAAACTTCCACTTATAAGAGATAAAATACTCCCTAATTAAATATAATTTGAATTAAATCATTATTTCAGAGTAACTTACTTTAATAAATGATATTCAGATGATTAAGTGCAGTAAAATGTGAGCAATAAGAATTCAACAATGTAGAACCCTAAGTAAATGAGAGATGGATGATGAATTATTTTATTCTCTATGACCAGAGAGTTGTTAGGACTGTGTATCTATTGGAACAGGCTGAAAATAGTGTCAAAATGGATTGCCAAAGGGCTCATAAACCTAATATTGTATGGAATAGAAGCTCCTGTATGAGGGAAGGAGCGCCCCAGGTGCTAATGACTGATCTGGGAACATGTGTCTGCTCAGATGCTCAGAACTTGGTCTATTATGGGTCGGAAGATATTTGATTTTATTCACTCTTTGTTGTTCTGGTTTCATTGTTAGGTCTTAAGTCACATTTATAGCTTGTAAAACAAATGACTACCTACACATTCCCACAAACCACATCAAATATAATAATAAAAGATGCAAAATGTGGAGTTTGACTGACCCCGGCGGTCATCCAAGAGTGAACTTATGAACAAGTTTTGTACTACATCTAGAGCTCCATATAGTTCTTCATGTGTGTGTTTGTGCGTGTGTGTGTATTCATGTTTTGTTCTCTAGGTTTCCCTTATGAAAGTTGCACGATGATAGCGAGCTATATCTAGATTATCCTAAATATGTAAAATGTGTGTGATGGAATTAAATACACTCCCCTCATATGCAATGTATGAAGACTAATGAAACAATTTTCCCTTATATGAATATCCTAGATATGTAATTTTTAGTGCTCTTGTGCCTTTTTGTAAGATTAGGTGGTGATAGACAAATATTATATTACTTACACCACCTATTTAAAAAAAGAAAATAAGTATATATGTATGATTCTCTTGTTTGAATTTTGTAATTGACAATGGAAAGGTCAACCCAAAGTGTTAAAAGGTGACCAAGAAGTGATAAGGACCCAAAAGAGTAAGAAGAAAGAGAGGGACAAGAGATCCTAAGAGGGACAGGAGTGCCTAGGTGCTTCTATCCTAATTGGGTGCTAGTGTGTGAGGCCATCAAAAGGTAAATCAATTAATTACCAGAAGAACTGTAAGATGTGTAGAGCCAGCAAAGTGCAAGAGATAAAGCAACCAAAAGGCCAAAATGCATTTTCAACCACTAGTTTTATTGCATAGGAATCATGTATACATTAGTGTGATTTATGACCTAGAAATGTACCCAAGTGCATAGATTTTGTGTCTACACTCCCATAAACAACCTAAGAAATATGCATCATATTGGTCCGAAAAAAAGGTCTGATGAGGTACCCATGTACAAACTGTAATACTTATATAAGAAAAGGAGGAGGAGAAGGAGACTAGAAATACTGAAGTAGATATAAAGTTGTAGTGAACCTCACCCCAATAAAAGAGCACAAGTAAGGATATTTGGCTTTAGTGAAGGGTTCGATAAAGAAGTTTGTAGCCTAATCTGAAGTCTACAAATATATGATGTCTCCAATAAGAGTTTTGATGATGCGGTATTCCACCTACAGATTAAAGAAGGTTCATCTGCATTGAATAATGTTTCTTCCCTTAGGAAGAACAAAAATGGTGTATTTAAAATCTACCCACTCCATGAAGGAAACTGTAGGTAACAGTAAAAATAAATCTAAATCTGGTCCATAACTGAAGCATGACATTGGTATGACAAATATATGTTCAAGAATTCAAGGTAATGCCACTGGTGTAGAATTGTCAGAGTATGGATATGAATCATTCAATAAAGGAATATCCATACGAAGTGAAGGCACAACAACCCCCATAAAGGTAGAATGGGGATCCATAAGAAGAGTTGGATCAATGATGATCTTTGAATAGTAGAAGTGATTGAAATCCCAAAATAGGAACTTCCATTAATGGATATGGTCTCCTCTAAATTATAAATATGTGAAGGCTTTGTAGAAGTAAGATAAACTTCATGTACTACAACACAAGTAGGATCTGTGAGAATACATATAAGTTCCAATAGAAACTTGTCCTAAAAGCATTTCTCGACAAATAGAAGAGTAATTTTTGATAGGTATGAATCATCAACATAAAAAGTAGGAGGATTAGAATAATCCTCGTACAATAGCTGTGGAATAGAGGAAAATGCAATGAAGGTATGAAGATGGGAACATGTTTTTCTGGTGTTCGATGGATCTTTGAAGGTGGGAGAGTAAACATGAGGTTAAAAATTATCTCAAGGGTGACCGAGAGAGGGAGGATAGGTATCATCATTAGTACTCTTGTAATCAAAACTAAAAAAACAATCATCATCATCAGAAATGTGAATAGGAAAATTTGTGTCAGTATAAATATCATCACATGAAGTAGGTGAGGAAACAATTGTATCAAAAGAAGGTGTAACAATTGCAATCTATAAAGGGTCTCCAAATAAGGTCTAAAGAATTCTCCAAATAGTGTGAGGACCCTTTGTGTATATTACCTGATGGCGGAGAGGCCTGGAAATGTATATCAACAAGTGAAAAACCATCATGCTAGAAGTTTCCAGCTACATTGGGTCATGGTGTGCAGGTAATTTTACATACAAAAATGGATAAATTTCATCATGAATGAGAAAATGTTCCATACTCGAATGCCACGGTGCATAATTATCCCTACCAAAAAGAATTAGCAAAGGATGTGATATAGTATTGGTCCTATGTAATGTAAGTCTCGAAATAACATCCTCTATTATGCATCCACAAAAAGAGAAATCATTTCAAAATAACATTGTCAAAAAAGAACACTCAAATGGATATTAGACTTAGCCTAAAATGCATCTAGAATGCAAGAAAATATAAAAGTGTGAGAACACACACAAGCATGTAAGACAATGGGACTCAATCAAAAATGCATCTGCATGCGATTACAACACCCCATAACAATATTTAACCCCCTTGTTTGTGACACCTTATTAATATTATGTTGGTTACAATAAGGTGTGTTCGTGTGACGTGAAACATTTTCCCACTCACTTTGAAGTAGGTGAAAAAAAATGTAAATTTTGAGGCCACAATAAGTTTGTAGCTGAAAACAACAAAACAACACCATAACAAGCACAATAAAGGATAAAGCAACAGAAAAAGGGAAATACAAAGATTTGTGTGATAAATAGTGTCTCACATCGTAGTTGGGGGATCTCGTGTCAATAGGATGTGGTCGACAAGCTCACTATCCCGCAAGTAATAATAAGAGTAACAAAGAAAAATGAATCCCAAAATATTCAATAACCTCTCAAAATGAAAAAACCTCCTGAAACACAATACAAACCTTAAAAAAGGCCTTAAATGTTCCATAATAATATCTAAAGACACATTAGAAAAAAAATCCAAAAAGGGGCTTGTAGAAAATGAGAAACACCTCCACAAGTGTAGTCACAAAATCATGAAATTTAGATATTATTTAATCCCAATCTCATACTACTATTTATAAGGTTCTTGAGTGAAGAAAGTACTATTTAACCCATCTTTTAGCCATCTTATATTATTTTCCTTTGTCATTCCTGACCTCTTAAACCCACATTCCTAGTCATCTTTCATCACTTATTATTTGAGCCTTGATTGGGGTGCCCATGGGTGCCCTGGTCCCACCAAGAGCACCTCGATCCTTTTTTAAGTTTCCCGCCACTTTTTAGGCACTTTCTAGTTGTTTCAACTTCTTATCTTTTTGGTGGTTGGCCATTTCAGGGTTAATAACAAAATTATATCAAGAGAACCTTATAAATATAAAATTATGAGAGCATAATGAGGGACTCAACACAAGTCACTACTATTATCCACCTAGAGTTACATCTATTTAGATATCATTTGTATCCGTTAGCTGCATCACAAGGAAAAGGATAATTCAACTGCAGCACACAAGAATAGGGGGAGGTAATATATTCTATTTCATGCACCATTCTACTACATTATACATCTATTTATTTTTCGCTACTTCACAAAGTGCAACTATCACAAGAGCACCTAGGGCGCATGATGCACACACACACACACACACACACACACACACACACACACACACATACACACACACACACACACACACACACACACACACACACACACACACACACACACACACACACACACACACACACACACACACACACACACCAGAATTACATTTGGTTTTGAAATGTAGTGTAACACTTAAATATTAAGCCCATTATTGTGATAGCTGAGGTCAATCCAATCCATTAATTTGCATTCTTCTATTTATATGGTTTTGATACTTCTAGTATTTTACAGGTCCTTTGATCATCTTAGACTATCAGTGACACATGGCATGGTGCAGCAAAGTTACTGTGATAAACAATGGAGGTTTTAGACCACCTGCCAGACCTGTAAAACTCAATTCTGGATATTTTTCACAAACCAACATGCCCATTATGCAAACTAGACTACCCACATGTACCCCAGTCCCTTTCCAGGTGCTCCAGTATAGATAGATAACTCAAATCCATCCATTTTGGGATCTTTGCACATTTTTTCCTACCTCCATATTATTCTATTCATTCTATGACACAATTTAGATATGCATTTGAATCAGATATTTCTTTTACTCACTATTCTTTCATATTATGATTTATAATTTCATTAGATTAGTTTCTTGGATCATTTTCCATACTTGTCTATTGCATTCCTTTACTATATTTACATGTTGTTCTAGATTAGATTTTCCATACTTGTCATTAGCCACCCTTATCCCAATTTTAGTTAATCATTTTGGTGAACCCAAAATTCAAGCACTCTTAGATCCTCTCTTCTTCTACACATCATTATTTTAGGGTCCTTTCACCGTGAAGGTCTCTCTCCATTCCTTTTGCATGATAATCGTGACTGTTAGAAGAAACTTAGATCTTTTTTGGATAACAATTATATTCATCCTCACACCTCTCCTGAATATCTATACCACATGTTTACTATTGCTTTATCTATCAATGAAGAGCATATCCCATTTATATTTGTTGAAATTGCTTCCCAGTCTATCTTAACTAATGATTCCCCCCTTTATATTGAATTTTGCATCAATAACTTAGGATTTAAGGGAAATTTAGTCAAAAATGGATATGGGATTAACATCTATAATCTCACGTTTCTCACGCAACTTGGCCTATCTGAAACCTCTTTAACCCATTCATATATTTTCATTTGTGGCTTCGATAATGTTCCTAAATGAGTCTTAGGTACAATCATGCTTCCCATTACTCTAGGGTCATGCACTGTGTCTGTCAAATTCCATGTCATTCTTAACAATATTAACTATAATATTCTCCTCAAATGGCCTTGGATCCATGCCATGAACACGGTCCCTTCAAGCCTTCATGCACATATTAAATTTCTATATCAAAGTTTGTTTTATGAAGAATTGACATATCCATCTCTATTTTGTTATTGCAATGTTATTGATCATCCACAACCATCCCATACATTGTCCACCTCTCCTCCTAACTTCGAACAGTATGGCCTTGGGTATCAATACCTACGTCGTTATGGTTTCAATGGAAATGGATTAGGAAAACATACAAAAGGAGTCAAATAACCTCTTTCCATTCTGACACAATCCACCAAGTTCAGCCTCAAATATCACCCCAAGATTTTTTTATTTTATTCCTTCCACATCTCCTCTTTAGGTATACACCATTTCACATACCCATTATTACAACAAGAAATTTCCATTTTTTCTTCCTATCACAAATTCCTTTTGTACACCAACTACTCATTACTCGTTGCCTCATCTGCCACCATGGCATGTTTTTGCTTCCATACTCGGATAGATCATCATCTTACACACTTGGGGGGCATAACATCCAGCACATCTACCCTCCTACTTAGCATTCATACATCTCCCATACTTATGGCATTATACATCCTACTCTTAGCATAGGAATTTTCCCCTACACTTTAGCGTCGTCATTACCTAATGACACACTTTTGTGCTTCAGTCCACACTTGATTGTTGAGGGTCTACTACACATGAATCCTACACACTGTACAATAGATCCTATATATGGCATCTTTTCACACATCACACGTCATACATCATATTAGTCATCACTATATATATCTCATACTTCTATTATCCACCACTTTGGTGTTACATCCTATTCATCTTACACATTACCTACATTATTAGGCTATGTACGCATATTACATCATATTATATACATAGATTCCTTAAACTTCATCTTGCATAATTTACCTTACATCATACACTACTCATCTCCATATCACACATATTATACTAGTCTTTACCACATATGATTCTATCATAATATCATCCTACATACTAGATTTATAGTACACTTATATTAATTACATTTCAATCTATAAATTACATCTTGTATTACATTCTACATGTCACGTAGTTACACATTCTACTCATCATATGGTCATTTATCATCACGCATATTACATACTCTTCTATACACTACACTACCCTATGACACACGTTAGTTCCTCAATCCATAATCGACTGCCAAGGGTTTAAAAATCAAATGGCCCTTACATTCATCATGTGACATTTCTAGGATAGTGACACTCATTATAGACTAAATCATCACTTACTCTATCATCTTGTAGTGGTATACACTTTAGGATACATCACCACTCCCTACTATTCATCTTGTAATGGTATATGATTTAGGTTACATCACCACTCCCTAATTTTCATCTTGTAGTGATACACACTTTATGGCTAAATCATAACTCATACATTCATTTTATCGTGATATACGCTTAGGCTATAAGGTTTACACACATCTCTTTTATATGTCACATATCATCATCACTATGCATATATACATTCATCATAGCACGCTAGACACAACACATGGTATTAGACCATTTACCGATGACGCACTCTCATTTATGGTTCATTCTTGACTACTGAGGGGAAAACAAAATGAACCTCCCTACATAAATTTCCATTCACTCAGGGCCATGTCGCTCCTACCATCCATCTTGCATTCCATTCCATCCATCCACAACATACTGCATATTGTGGTTACTTTTACTCTTGCTTACTTTTAATTGTTCATGGTTATTTTATTACACATGATATTTTGATTAATTATATGTCATTTATCATCCACACATGTGTGTTCATGTATTTTTCTAGTTGTGATCATAAATACATGTCTCTTACACATAGGATGGATGCTCTCCTTCTACCTTCCTACACTGGTCATTGGGGGCATTCACATTCACCTCTCACAGGTGTTATTGTTTCAATTTGTACTTAGCACTTTATATCACTTAGTTATACATGCTTTTGACATATTGGTTATCTTTCTAACATGCTAACGAGTGCTTCATGTGCAACATTTTTTATACATGGATATTTTCTTCCATACTTGTTTGTTACATTATCAGCTATTGTTTACTCTTGTTTGTGGGCCTTACCCTATGTCTAGTGTGAACACAAGTGTATTTGTATACAACCATGATGGTTTTGTTTTTCTTGTGACATCATGAGTGATGTCCCATGTTTATAGCTAGCTTTATGTGGCTTACTTTGTCTTCTTGCATGTTTACAATACTACTTTGCTTGGTAGCTTTTACATTGTCTTCGTAGCTTACACATTATCTTCTACATGCATGCTTTTTCATATTAATACTTTTTTTGGCTAGCCTCTTGTTTGTGCGTGCATTGGTTTCTACCAAGTGTATTCCTTTCCCCCTGCATGGTATAGTTTCATAGTACATGTGGTTTTTCCTCTTTTGGGGTTGCATTCTCCTATCAACGATGCCGCATGTGTCCCTAAAGAGGGGGGCATCATTTGGGGTTTTACATACTACACAATGAATTTACACCGGTTCAGTTCAGTGTACTTTCCACCCTTGGCATTTTGGGTTACATACAATGAGTGGGTTTAGACTAGTCTACAAACCCTGTACAGAGTGTATTTTATAGGACATGGTACCCTTAGCATTCTGGGAACTAGTCAAAGGTTGGATGATACAAAAAAATTCCTCACTATATTTATTCATCCAGTGGCATCAGATTACCCAAAAAACTAGGACGTACAGAGATTGCTTCACCCACATTCAAGGAAGCAGTTAAAGGTTGGAGGATATAACATAATTCCTGCATATACTTTTTTTTTTATAGCATTGGATCACCCAAAAAACCTCAACATTACAAGATATCCTTCTACACTCTCTTTCTCAACATGGATCAGGTGCACATGTTCCATTTACACTTTTTCATTTACGTATTTTACATTTACATACTTTTACATGCATATTTTACATTGCGTTTTTACACATACATATTTGAATACTTGATCATTTTCTCCTTACAGTTCCATTCATATGAGAAAAAAGAAGTCAAATGGGAACAACAAATGCAACAACAATGGCATGAACTAAAAAACTTTGTGACAACACACACTATACTACCCATGTAGGTACATTACACACATCAACAGCTACACACACGTTTCTACCCTAAGTTCACTCTCATAAAAAAAAATCAATTTTTCATCTTTAGTTTCCACACTCCATCATATTTTTGTCATTCCATGCTTTGTCTATTCCATCGACGTATTTTCTACTACAATATTCATGGACATCAGGTATGCATCTCTATTTACTTTATGTTACTGAGATTTCCACTCACCAACATAAAGTGGGGGAAAAAGTAGTCACAAAATCATGCACTTTAGATATTATTTAATGTCGGTATCATACTGGTACTTAGAAGGATCTTGAGTAAAGAAATTACTAATTAACTCCCATCTTTTGGCCATCTTATTTTATTTTCCTTCATCATTCCTGACCTCTTACACCCACATGCCCAATCATCTTTCATCACTTCCCGTTATTTTAGCCTTGAATGGCACACCTAGGCCAGTACTAGGTTGCCCATGGGTGCCCTGGTGCCACCAAGGGTTCCTCGATTATTTTTTAACTTTCCCACCACTTTTTTGGGAACTATCTAGTTGTTTCAGCTTCTTATCTTTTTTGGTTATCCATTTCGGGATTAATTACAAAATTAGATTAAGAGAACCCTATAAATATAAATTTATGAGACCATAATGAGGGACTAAGCACTAGTGATGAATATTATCCACCTAGATTTACATCCATTAGCTCCATCATAAGGAAAAGTATGGTTCATTTGCATCACACAAGCATAGGGGAAGGATTATATGTTATTTCATGCAACATTATACATCTAGTTATTTCTCGCTACTTCACAAAGTGTGACTGGCATAAGAGCACTTAGGTAATATGATGCACACACACACCAGAACTACATTTGGGTTTGAAATGTAGTGCAACGCTTAGTTAGTAAGCCCATTGTTGTGGTAGTTGAGATCAGTTTGATCTATTCATTTGCATTCTTATTTTTCTAGGGTTTTGATACTTCTTCTGGTATTTTACAGTTCCTTTGATCATCTTGGATTATAAACGACACCTAGCATAGTGCAACAAAGTTAATGCGATAAACAACGAAGGTTTTAGACCACCTTCCGGACCTGCAACACTCATTCTAGATATTTTGCACAAACTAGGGTGCCCATTCTACACACCATAGCACCCACAAGTGCCTTAGTAACTTTCGAGGTGCTCCTGTCTAGCTAGAAAATTCAAATTCATCCTTTTTGGGATCTTTGCATGGTCATAATTTCCTCTTTTGTTCACTCTACGACATAGTTCAAATCTTCCTCCAAATTAGCTAAGTATTTTCCTTGCTCTTTTATTAGGGTTTTTACTTTCATTAGATTAGTTGTTTGGGTCATTTTCCATGCTTGTTTTTTACATTCCTTTACTATATTTACATGTTTTTCTAGATTAGATTAACTACGCTTATCCCAATTTTAGTTAATCAACAAGTACATGTTATAAAAAAACATCCAGTAACACTAATTTTCAAATATTTTGTCCAATTAATTTAATTTCCAAAAAAGATTAAAAATAAAATTAAAAGGATTAATTTAAATAAAATTAGCTACCCCTAAATTAAATAAATGACCTAATTGATTAGTTTTCCTTATTTTTAAACAAATTACCCTAATCCATGGGTTATAAAATAAATCACCTAAGTTAAAAAACATAAAAAAAAAACTTATAAATGAAAGGTGGGCTCAAATAATTTAAATGAGAGGGAAAAATCAATTTGAAGTGGTCAAAGGGAAAGCAAACAAGTGGTAAGGGGAGAGGGTATTGAGACAACCACCTTGGGATTGACTCGATGATTGATCTGGGCAAGAAAAGGTAAGAGATTCATTCGAGGCACAAACATAACAGTTGAATACATGTGAAGAAGCAGGGGAGGTTAGACATGGGAGGAAGAGTGACATAGAGAGCTTGGAGGATATGGCCAAGTAGAGATAGAGTTTTGAAGGCACACAAGGTGGAACAAATGATGAGCACAAGGCAGAAGGGGCCTATAAGTAATGAAATGGTGGACTGGGTGGAAGAATAAGGTATGAGGAGAAAGGGTCCAATTCAAAGGATGGTTGAGAAATGTTGACATAGGGAGCCACTAGTGCAATGGCTTAGAAACACAATGATCTGGGACAAAATGGGAGTCAAGATGACAAATGGTATAGAGCCAAACACTATTTTTGAGCCTAAACAAGGATAAGGATCCTGAGAGGTGATCCCATCTTGTTGAGTTAATGAGAGACCTCGGTCAGGAGAGATAAGGAGCTCAATGGGAGGGTGAAAGGAATCAAGATCAAGGATCTCGTCCAAGATCTCGGCAGAGTTGCAAAGCTTGGTAGGACCAAGCTAGCTGGAATGGCTTCATGGGGAGCTAAAGGAGAAAATGGAGTAGGTTTTTTTAGTGCAAAATAAGCACCCAAGGATCCTAGGAGGGAGATACAGAGGAGGAAGATAAGGGGCTTCAGAAATAATAGGAATTTCAAGATAGAACTTGATAGAGAAAACCATAAAACCAATGTCATAAAACATAAATACCT
The DNA here is from genome assembly GCA_019776745.2 of Taxus chinensis. Taxonomy (NCBI): domain Eukaryota; kingdom Viridiplantae; phylum Streptophyta; class Pinopsida; order Cupressales; family Taxaceae; genus Taxus; species Taxus chinensis. Next base: position 71,588,893 of record CM034156.1, read on the forward strand.
CCAAAACAATATTCCTTATAAAGAAAATTGTAACTAGCTATATATTAGCTGAGAAACTCCTTTTTGTAAAAGCACCGAAGCAAACAAAAAATAGAAAACTCCACAAAAATCAAGATTAAACCAAATTAATGTAAGTAGAGCACAAAATGAAACAGATTAAAATAGTTGCATAATGAACTAGTAAAATCACAAAACTAAGATCATTATTGGAGCTTAAAATTGCACCTATCCTAAATCACAATAATCTAAGGATTTGAGGCAACATGGAACTGTCTCCAAGTTGGTAGACTCAAACTGAGATAGACCTCTAGAGAATTCCAGCTTCCTCTACCTATTTCTAATTCTAAAATACTCCTAGGAATTGAAATGAAACTATCTAGCTCTACTCTAACATTCCAAGGGACCGGGATCAAAAGGAGATGCATAAAATAGAAATCTTAGACTTTCAAAGGAAATATACTTTTAAAGGAGAGAAAATAGGAGAAAACAATGATGAAAAGGGTGGAAACAATAACCACAATTCAAGATACTATCTAAATTCCTACTTTCATGATGCACAATAGATATAGACTCTTGAATAACACTAATGACATACCCACGGAAGAATGAAAAGGCAAGGAAACACATCAAAATACCAGCTAAGGCAAAAATGAGCCACAAAACCAATCATTTTATTGCTTTATGATCATGCATAAATCATTACAATGAATGGAGAAGATGTAAAACATTTGTAGAATCATGATCCAAGGAATGCAACTCGATAACACTTGTGTAACATTAAAATGATGCCCTCACATTCCCAAAGTATCCAACATTACAAATAAGCATCATCTTATAATGTATAAAAAATGGGAGAGGAAGAAGAAGAGGAAAATGGAGGTAAATTTGAATTCCTCCTTCCACCCACCAACCACTTTCATTAAATTCTCTACAAAATTCTAAGCACCTTTGAAAAACCATTTCCCCATGCCCTTTTCCTTGATGGAGAAGAAATGGGCACCCATACTATATTAAATTATGGTGGTTGAGCTTCCTAGAAATGTACTTTTATGTGCTAGAGATGCTTTCCTCCTTTTCACCCACCTACCTCCATTTGAATCAAGAAATACATATTCCATTGCATAGAGGACATTGAGATCCTTCCAATGATACAAGATTTACAAAAACTAGATCATTGAATCGAAATATATAGCTATTTTTAGTTATGCACGGAAAACTATTGTTTTCCTTTGATGTGTGGCTTTTGTTGGCTCCCCCAAATTTTCCTTATGTTTTTCAGTTGTTTAGTCTTCCAGTCACAAATTCCTAGTCTTATTCGGATCCTTTAATTATGCCTACGGTTTTTCAAACTCCCCATGGTTTTCTCTTTGTAGTGCAGCTTGTCTCTTTCAACCCATGGATTTACTAACTCCTCTTCTTTAACATGTGGCTTATTTCTGTTTTTCTTTTCCCCACAACTTTTCCTTATGTGTATCACGAAATACTCAAACCTCTATGGTTATCTCTAGACTTCAGCAGCTTTTTTCTTTAGGCCGCAACTTTTCCTTTTCTTTTCACGACTCTCATTCTTTATCTCGTGGCTCATTCAAATCTTCTGTAGTATGCTAAAATCCTCATCATCATTGAATATTCATCAAGTTATCAAGTCCACATTTATCCAATTTTTTAATTTTTTCAAGGGTACAAAAATGGACAACATTTTTGGTGACTCACAGAAAACATCTGCTTGCTAGATGAATTGATCATTGGCCTTTAAGCATCCATTGAGCATGGAGTAAGCCTAATAACCTGAAAAAATATCTGAAACTTTAAAATCCAACCCTTGAGACCGCTTGAAGCACTGATGAACTTGAAATTGATTTAAAACTTGAACTTTGATTCCCAAATCTGATTTAGTTGCTCTGCATTTGAATTTCTAAGATGACTGCAACTGATCCTTAATTTCTTGAATCTTCTCCTATGGCGCCGTTGGAAATATGATGAAAATTTTACAAAAGAACATTCTCGAGAAATAAAAATGTGCAAAGCACTTAGGGAAAGAAACCTACACTACCAGCAAAACAATGTGCTAAAAGCACTTAGAAGAAAGAAAACTAATATACTATGTACAATATGCAATGAAATATCTCAATGAGAGGGTTTGAGGTAAATCCCATTGTCTAGGATTTGAAACATGTTCCCATTAAGATCAGATAACTCAAATGAGTTAGCTTCCTTGCAAAAAGTTATGATGTATGTTCCACTCTAGATTTCATCAAATTTGGAGTGCCTTCCTAGTTTAGTTTTGTCTGCATCCTATTTCAAGACCAGGTCTCCAAATTTAAATGTCTAGTTTCTAGCCTTCCTGTCAAACCATAGTTTGGTTGAATTCTGATGTTATTCAAGACTAAAAATTAGCAGAATTCCTAATCTCCTTAAGCTCCACTAATTCCACTATTAGAATCTCCATTTGATTCATGCCTTCCAGCTATTGAACTAATTCAAGTGAAGGTAACTCCAGTTAAAAATTAAGTCTAGCTTATTTTCCATATATCAATTTGTAAGGGTAAGTTCCAATATCTTTTTTCACTTTAATCATGTCCACCCAGAGAGAATTTCTCACCTTTATGTGCCACTATCTCTTATTATATGCATTTTTATTTTCATGATCATGATTAAATTTTTGTTCATGGACTCTGTCAATCTATTACCTTAGGGGTAATAATTTGAAGAATTCTGAAGATAAATGCCAAGTGTAGACACCAAATTTGTGTCTTACGACCACTTGTGACCCGCATCTCATTTCGCAACCTAACCTCACCACCTAAACCTTACACAATTATTTATTAATTATCTTATAATTAATAAATCCACATCGCCATACCTGCCACCTCATGTCGCCACCTCATCATGACCTAGTCTTAACCCTAAACTAACCTAATTAAGACCTATAACTTGCTCCAAATCCACACCTATGACTAATTACTCCTTACACGCACCAAAAACCAACTTCATAATGACTTGACCAAGCCCGCAACCAATCCCTCAGAAGAAAAGGAGGGAAAGCTGGCTATTTTACCAAAAATAGCCCGCTTTGACCTAACCGATACCGGTTCCTACTCGACCGCCGTCGGTTGCGTAACCACCATCAGTTCCCTGTAAATGACCACTTCCAACCAAAAACAAAGGATCGGATTTTCATTTGATCGGGAAAAAGAGAAATCATCGAAAGGATCCAGATTTTCCTTGGCCGAGCAGAGACAAGTGAAGAAACAAGAAGAGTTTACAGAGAAGGACATCAAGCCCAAGACTGTAACTGAATAACTAGAGCCTAGTAACACTCATCCGAGCATCAAAAGAGGAGATAACTCATCTTGGATTGTCAGATCATCCAACTTGGGTCCTGTCTTCATCATCACAGTCCTGAAACCTACATCTGCATCAGGGACGAGTAAGTAGTGTTTATATATGTTTCTAAGCACCATTTTCTTGAGCCTGTTGATTAATAGTAATCATAAGTTTATTCCTAGATCTACTACCAGCAACTACTGTACTTAACCTTCACCCATACCTCCTGATATTTCCCAGAAGGCCATTTTACCACACTCTAAGTCTTCCCTATCCTCCCATCATTCCCCTCAGCCATCCACCAATCTTAATAACCCCACAATAACCTTGTAACCAACCTCTATGCAGAAGCACTTAGATTGTTGACCCTACCGCTATCGTTTATCCCCGACCGGCAGTGGTTCTCTAACCGTGGTCGGTTATCCAATGACCGGCGTCGGTCACTGTGACTTATACCCCAAAACCTTTTTCTCACCTATTTGCCACCTAACAACCTCAGATCCAGTCTGGTTTATCCCTCTAACTCAACCTGGATGTATCAACGACCAGTAACCGAACAAACAACGTGACGCTTTATTATTGATAATTTAGCTTCTATTGCTTTGTAACGAGATACTTAAATCGTGATTTTGCAATAGCTTTCTTTGTTATCATTTGTGTTAATTTGTATTAAAAGGGGAACTGACCACCTTCGAAAGGAATTTTTATATTTCCTGGGCCTAAGGCAGCTCCCTCATTTATTGTCTAATTAAAATCTGGTGGTCCTGTATTCTTACTTGCAGGTAGTCCTTCCAAGACAAAAAGGAGTTCTTCGCAGTCAATCTGATCTTTCTCTACGGTACGCGCACACCATCTCAATATTCAACAGGTATTCCCCCTAGCCCCAACCCTTATCTGTTTCTCAAAGGAATGATAGGATAGAAGCAAGTCTATTCTGCAGAGCCGAAACATTCCGTGTGAAACATTTTGGCACGCCCGGTGGGACCCATTTCGGGTTTCTGTTTCTCTTTCTTGCTTTCACTTTCAACGAGCATACTTGTTGTTGCTGTTTTTGTTATATTTAGTAACGAATTTGTCTTGCTTTCCTAGTTTCGCATTAGTGAAAGTCATCTTATTTGCTTCATCGAATATCATTTTCGATTTGGGTTTAAAACACGTGCATTACATTCTTGCTTGTTGTTTTCAATTCTAGTGAACATAGACTAAGTAACAGGTCGTACACATGGGGGTGATTTCCACGGTATTGACAGGAAATTAATCTTACTTTCACTGCACAACACATACCGAATCACTTCATAATTAACACAACAGCTCAAAACATCCCCCCTTTTCCGCAGTATTCCTCCGCCCAATTGAGATAACCTTATAAGCCAAAACAAACTTGACATTCCCCCTAAGTCTTTTGTTTAGGATTGACAACATTCCGCGTCTAAAGGCATAAGCCCACAATAATTAAAATTAACCCTGGGTTAGTCTCTGGATTTGCGTGTGCATCTTGCTTGTTTTCAGTTCTGTTTTCTCTATTATACACTGTCTTCTGTGATTACCTTAGAACAATTTGATAAATGTACTGAGCATTGTTAACAATCAAATTAGCAGCTTCTTATATTTTCTTATACCAGTCTTATTACACCGACATCGGTTAACTAACCGACGTCGGCTATAGTCTAACCGACATCGGTTATCAAACTGATATCGGTTACGGTCTTTTACAGTTCCTGACAAACCAGCAACCTACCAATTTCACCATTCTGAGTCTGTTTCTTTTCCTGATAGATTGAAACCCTATTGTGTACTCCTGTCCATGGTTGTTATCACTCGAAAGCAAGCTGCCGCCATGGTTTCACATGCTTGCTCTATGCCTTTTCCTGAATCACCCCCTTCACATTCTGTGGGGAATCCTACGGACACCGACGAGGTTCCAAAAATTCCTATGGGAGATAAAGAATTTGCCAAATTTCTGGATGCTAATCCTAGCACTGTACAATACTATTTGTCTCATGCCCTTGACCATACACCTGACGGTCAACTCCTTGTTGGCATGCCTATCAGTATAGCTGCTCATTTAGCCCCTTCTCTGCCTGATGACTCCACTTTTCCTTCCGCATCCTTAGTCCCGTCTCCTACCTCAGTAGCTTCAGGGGTTCATACAGCACAGATTGGCTTTCCTTTGGTTAATCTTGGGCCCAACATGTCATTACCGCCGACTGCTCCTACCTCGTCTCTCTTGCAGACTATTCCATTCATGACTTGCTCTCTACCACCTATCCACACGAGCTTTCCTTCTCAAGCTCCGCCCACCTTTTCATTTCCACACACATATTCGGTAACCTCAACAGCTTATATAGGACATCCCTATTCGGTTGCCTCAACACATTCGTCCTCCATACCTTATCAACATTTAACCCCACCATTGTCTAGCGGTGGCCCTTGGCCCAATTTTCCTCCATTTACCACAACCACACCATCATCTCATCCAACTACTGATTTAATTAAACAAATGATGGACAAAATGCAAAATCTGGAGGCTTCTGTTTCAGGAAGTCGTAGCGCCTTGACATACGAGCAAGTTTTTTGGGAGCCTATCCACCCTTCAGTCCCCCTTCATTCATATCCTCCTCAATGGAAATTACCAAAGTTTACCCGCTTTAATAGTAAGGAGGATCCTCAACAACACTTGCGATCATTTAGACATGCCTGCTATCTGATTGCTCACGACGACGCTTTACTACTCTGCACCTTTCCCATGTCCTTATCAGGACCCGCCTTGGAGTGGTACAGTGCTTTAACCCAGCACTCAATCTTCTCTTTTAACCAACTAGCCCAATCTTTCTTGGATCATTTCTCCATTAACATTGCCAAGAAAGTATCTATCACCGACCTCTATGCCATCCAACAATTTGAAGACGAATCTATCGCAGATTTCGTTGGACGATGGCGGGACCTTATCAACCAACTTACGTATGCCTTGCCTCAGACCGAACTTATCGAACTGTTTACACGGGCCTGCACTAAGCACATCTCTCCTACCCTCCAAATTCAAACTTTCTGTACATTTGACGAGGCCTTTACTATGGCTCGAAAACTAGAGATTTGAGCCTTAGAGGAAGAGAAATTGCGGTTGCGTAACAAAAACCCCACTTTCCGAACCCAAGATTCCACCAACAAACCTAACACCACCAATCCTCACCCATCGACTGCTTCGAAATCAAAAGGGGCCGTGCACGTGGTGATGGTCAAATCCCAACCACCGTCTAATACCCCGCCAAAAACCACCTATAAGTATAAAGCAGAGCCCATCAACTACACTCCCTTGGGAGAAACATATGGTGTGATATTGGAAAAATTGCTCAAAGTAGGAGCCATTACCTTACCTCTTGTTAAACCTCATTCCGGGTTTGATTCCACTCGCGCCATACCTTCTTGGTACAAAGAAAATGACTTCTGTAACTTCCACCATGCGAAGGGACACAATCACGAAAACTGCAAGATGTTGAAAAACATAGTGCAGGAAATGGTTAATGCAGGGGATATAACCCTCGATAATCCTAATGCCCTTGCTAACAAAAATTTGAAAATATTCAACAAACCATTCCCGAATCATTCTTCTAACAGTAATCTAAACCAAGATATCTTAGCCGAGCAAAGTGTTCATGAGATCCATGCAGTGTTCGATTCCCAGCCAAAGACTTCTATCGAACAAATTCTGAATCAAACCTCTTCACTAACGCAGGAAACTGAACCCCCTTCCTTGCCATCGAGACAAACTGAAATCCTTGTCGTTCCTTTACCCATCAAGGAATTAACTGCCCAGAGTTCCCTTCTCACAAATGAGCCTTCTTACACCACATCCCTGCAAGACTGTGAGTGGATGTTATCTAATTTATCTATTTCCCAAACGTCTCATTCTACTATTCTTTCTGTACAAGAGGAAGGCTCACCACTTCTTTTGTCATCCTTAGACGAGAAACCTCTTGAACCAACATCACCAAAATATTCAACAAACCATTCCCGAATCATTCTTCTAATAGTAATCTAAATCAAGATATCTTAGCCGAGGAGAGTGTTCATGAGATCCATGTAGTGTTTGATTCCCAGCCAAAGACCTCTATCGAACAAATTCTGAATCAAACCTCTTCACTAACGCAGGAAACCGAACCCCCTTCCTTGCCATCGAGACAAACTGAAATCCTTGTCGTTCCTTTACCCATCAAGGAATTAACTGCCCAGAGTTCCCTTCTCACAAATGAGCCTTCTTACACCACATCCCTATAAGACTGTGAGTGGATGTTATCTAATTTATCTATTTCCCAAACGTCTCATTCTACTATTCTTTCTGTACAAGAGGAAGGCTCGCCACTTCTTTTGTCATCCTTAGATGAGAAACCTCTTGAACCAACATCACCACATTCTTTAAACATGAAATATCCTCTCAAACATGCCCTCCTACCTATTAGTCCTTCATCACCTAAATCTTTTCAGCAACCGGTTGACCTCTTAACGCCCATTAATACAGTGCCTCATATACCCCTTGTATCACACCCACAGTGGACCGGAATCACAACTCACCTTTCTTCCATACAAAAGTTCCTATTCACACGTGAGGACTGTCATTCCCCAAAAGATAGACAGGTCCTATGGGAACGTTTGAGTACGACATATTCTACTCAAATGCAAATGACCGATCCTGATGCCTCTACCATATACCCAAAGTGTTTACAGAAGCTTAAAATTCCTATGTCCTCATCTTCACCCCCCTCATCTCTACCAAATACCTCATCCATTTCTATTAACCTAACCAAATATTCCCCTACGCTTGAGACCTCACCCATACCTAGTCTAACACACCCACCTAAGCGGCTTGATTTATCTAAAAATAAAGCCGTCCATCCCATTAGGAGACAAACTCAATCTCCTCAATCTATGCCGTTAACACAACTAAAACCCTCGTCGTCACACCTACCTTCCATATTGGGACCCCATCCCTCTACCTTACATCAATATATCATACCTCCTGCATTTTCTTTAAAGTGACCTATGCCTTCTGCACCCATACAGAAATCCAAGGGTATAGCAACACCGTCACCCCGCGTATCCTGTCCACCTATCAACCATAAACAAATTCCACCATCAAAAGATTTGTTTTCTGTCACTCCTATTTCTCCGTGGTTGTTTTCTGATACCACATCATCTATGGCCTCATCATCCAACCAACTAAATATAGCTTATACGTTAAAGAAACCACAGTTAGTTAAAACCCATTATCAAAACTCCTTGGATAAACCACCCCCCATACAAACCAACCACACCATGTGATCACCAGAATCGACCCAGTCAATAGCCTCATTTTCCTCTGACTTTGACCCACTCAAAGGGTCTTATTCCAAAATCCTTGCTATGTTGGTAGAGAATGCGACCATTTCCCTACCCCCACTTAGACCTTATGATCCATCTAAACCTCGACCTATAGGTTACGATGAGTCTAAAATGTGTGCTTACCACCGCACACCAAGACATGTCGTAGAGGGATGCAAATCATTGAAAGCCATACTTCGTCCATCACCTCTCTCAGATAGAAAAGTTAAGAAAGACAACTTATGAAGAGAGAGACCTTTAGCTTCAATTCCCTCTCCTATACCACATGTCCCCGCCTCACCAAGATCTATCATTATTACAGCCCCACCTCTCGAAAACCGTGACCTATCCCTACCATCTTCCTCCTCTCGTATTCACGAGATCAATATGATTAGTGTTGCTACTCGAGGGCAAAAAAACAATGGGAAAGCGAAAGAAAACACACCTGTGGCATCTCTTTCTCCGTCCACCATCCCGATTGCACCACCCCCTAAAGTGGTTATTCGCGGACCCGCCTATCCCATCTCTAATGGCATTGCCCACCAAACTATAATCAAACAGCTTCACCAATCACCTATAAAAATGACACTGTATGATCTCATTCAGACTTCTGAATCTCATCGACAAGCTCTCGTTGAAATCCTTCAAGGGATAGAGGTTTTACCTAATGAAACCTTGCCTGTTACCTCTATTCTAACACCCAATCACGTTGCCTCGCTCACCAAACAATCTATCTCCCCAACCACTTCTGTCTCTGTACAGCAAGCCGCTGCGATCAGTTTCTCCGAAGATGAAATTATCGACTTTGGTGCCGAAGATCCTGACCCTGCTCTTTTCATCTCAGCATACATTCGGGATATTTGGGTACGTCGTATTATGATTGACGGGGGCGCTAGCCTAAACATCATCTCTTCAAAATCCTTCTAACAAATGAATATCCCTTCTAGTTGCATGTGTGCCAACCCCATCATGTTGCGATCATTCAATGATGCTATTACTTCTACTTTAGGCACCGTGATCCTTAAAATTCGTGTAGGACCATGTACTTTACCCAAACTCTTCTATGTCCTTAAGGGAGAGTTCCAATACAATATGTTGTTAGGCTGCCCTTGGATCCGAGCTATGGGATGTGTTCCCTCCACCTTACATAGATGCATAAAATTTGAGTACGAGGGGAAGTCCTACATCGTAAAAGCTGATCCTCCTCCCTTCAAAACTTGCAATATGTTGTATCGCCCTAATGATGTGCTTGTACCAGTCAAGACACCCATTCATCCAACCCAGCCATCCACTTCCAACGCACCTACACCTTCAACCAATGAAACCACCATTACAAATATTACTTCCTTTCCCACAGATAACATCCCAACCTCCGACCCCTTAGTAGATGTTTTTCAACGCCTTACGCTGGGGGAGTACCGCCTATATAATGTTAGCTCTTTCCATACCCTGCAGGAGTACGGACAGTTACATGCACATCCCACCTACGACCGTCGCGTGGGGGAGGTAATCTCTTACGGACCACCCCATTTCCACACCAACCTAACGTATGGGGGTGTTGACGCATCCTCCGTTACCCCTGAACCTCCTCTTGGTGTGGTTCCCTTCCAATCCAATTTTCAATACTTGACAAATCATCGTTTAGCCCTCACCTTCTTGACTCGCTGTGCTTGGAAAGGCTTTGGTTTTTGTCATTATGAACAAGGCCGACATACACTCATTCTCGTGACTACACGCAAACACAATGATCGCAGTGGTCTTGGTTTTCTTGAAACACCTACACCAGAGAAACCTCATGTCAGTTGTATCCTGGAGGATGACGACGTCACCCCTACCAAACCATCATCACCCACTTTGCCATCATCACCCACATAGTCGATAGACCCTGAATCTATCCCTCCTAACTTTTTTTTTTCATAAATGCTATCTTAATAGATCCTCTCACTTATCAACGCGATAATGAGGACCCATCTTCTCTTCCCCTTTTGTATCCAGACATGATCGAAGAGGATTTACCTTCGATTAATGTTTTTGAGTGCCAGGATGATGACTCCATCCTCACTTACCTTGGGGCGGATGACTCCTATATTCAACGCGCCTTACCGTCTGAAACTCAAACCATGTTGAATGAGTCGACTATAGAAATCAACATCCACACAGAGGAGGATCCTCACATTGTGAAGATCGAACAATCCCTTAACACATCAGAACAAGCTGCCTTTACTACCTTTCTCCGTACCCGTAACCAAGATTTCGCTTGGTCCTATGACATGCCGAGAATTGATCCTACCATTGCCGTCCATAACATCACCCTAAACCCCGATTCCAAACTAGTCAAACAAAAACTGAGAAAAATGCATCCATGCATTGCCCTCTTGGTCAAAGAAGAGCTTCAACGACTTCTTTCTGTTTCCTTCATCTTGCCTATTGACTATCCTCAATGGATTTCTAACATTATACCTGTCACTAAAATGACGGGGGGACTTCGGATATGCACGGATTTCTGAGACCTTAACCTCGCTTGCCCCAAGGATGACTTCCCCCTCCCAAGTATTGATCAACTTGTTGATCTCACTGCGGGCCATGAAATGCTTTCTCTCATGGATGGTTTTTCGGGATACAATCAAATTTTGGTAGCCCCAGCTGACCAACATAAAACTGCCTTCATAACTCCTTGGGGAACCTTCTGTTATCGTGTCATGCCATTTGGCCTTAATAATGCTGGTGCGACCTATCAGCGGGCTATGACTTACATTTTTCATGACATTATGCACACTATCCTTGAGGATTATGTCGATGATCTTCTTGGAAAATCTAAACATCGCAGTGAACATCTTGATGTTTTAACCATTATTTTCGATTGCCTGTTACAATATTCGGTCCGGCTTCAACCAAAGAAATGTGTCTTTGGTGTTCTTTCAGGAAAACTTCTTGGCTTTATCGTCTCTTTGCGTGGCATTGAGGTCAATCCATCTAAAGTAAAAGCTATCCTAGAAATGCCCCCACCCAAAAACCTCAAACAATTGCGTAGTTTGCAGGGTAAACTTCAATCCATCCGGCGTTTCATCTCCCAACTCTCGGATCGATGTCAACCTTTCCATCACCTTCTTAAAAAGGACATTGCCTTTCAATGGAGTGACAAGTGTCACCAATCCTTTGAAGCTCTCAAATCCTATCTCTTGCAGCCACCCGTGCTTATTCCACCTCAGGATGATCACCCTTTCTACCTTTACCTTTCTGCCACTGACCATGCTATAGGAGCCATGCTCGCACATCGGGACTCGACACGTTGAGAACAAGCCGTTTATTATATAAGTCGTACTCTCGTGGATTACGAGACTAGGTATACACATGTAGAAAAATTATGCCTAGCCCTATCATTCGTAGCCACCAAACTCCGACATTACCTCCTAAATCACAAAACTTTTTTCATCACCAACATGGACCCCATTCATTATATGTATGCCAAACCACATCTAAAAAACGCATCGCTCGATGGCTTATGCTCCTCGCTAACCTCGACCTTGAGTTTGTACAATAGAAGTCAATCAAAGGACAAACTATTGCGGACCAACTTATAGAGGCCCCTTTACCTGGGGAACAATTCACCAATTTTAATTTCCCCGACGAACTCATCGCCACTCTTTCACTCAGGGAAGAGTCATATCAAATGACCCTCTTCTTCGATGGATCCAAATTCCAGTGCGGCGGAGGAGCCGGTGTTGTTCTCATCCCTCTTGATGCTGAACCTATGCCTCTTTCATTCTGGCTTGATTTCCCCTGCACTAATAATACAGCGGAATACGAGGCCCTTGTTTTGGGTCTCCAGGTTGCGTTACACTTAGGTGTCAAGTCTATTAACATTTTCGGTGACTCCCAACTAGTATTCAATCAAGTTATGGTTATCTACCAATGTAAGAATGAGGAACTTCAAAAGTACAAACATTACGTGGATTCACTTTTGACCTCATTTACTTGTTATTCTATCCAGACCATTCCCCGCTCCACTAACAAATTTACGGATACTATGGCTTGCTTAGCCTCGCAAATTCCTACCTCACCAACTGACTCTGACATATTCGTCTTGGTCCAACAACTTTTTGCCCCATCCTACTCAGCCCCGGTTGTTTGTATGATAAATAATGTGTCTGCTAATTCGCAGGATATCTGGTACAACCAATTTCACGACTACCTTACAACCTCTGTTCTCCCACCTGACCTTACTAGTAATGGCAAAACGTGTTTTTCTTAAAAGTTTTTCTCGTTATGTCGTCATGGGGGGACTCCTCTATAAACGTGGCTTTAATGGCATCCTCCTTCGATGTCTAACCGGCGCGGAGGTCACCTATACCATCCAACAAGTCCATGACGGTATTTGTGGTGGACATTTTAGTGGCCTTGCCATGGCTAAACGAATCCTTCGCCTAGGTTATTATTGGCCCACTCTTAATAACGACTGTTACGAATATGTTAAGCGTTGTGTTATGTGTCAACAACATGCCAACCTTCAACATACTCCTAGCCATCCGCTACAGGTCACACGAGATCTTTGGCCTTTCTCACAATGGGGTTTAGACCTTATTGGTGAGATTCACCCGCCTTCTTCACAACGTCACCGTTGGATAATCACAGCAACCGAATATTACACAAAATGGGTGGAGGCCATTCCCCTCATTTCAATCAAAAAAGAAAAAATTGTTGAATTCGTTAACCATCACATTATCTGTCGTTTTGGTATTCCTCATCACCTAATAACAGATAATGGTAAATCTTTTAAAAATAAGTTGTTACAAGACCTTTGTGACAACTTTGGTATCAAACTTAATTTCTCATCACCTTACTATCCACAGGCCAATGGTCAAGCTGAATCTTCTAATAAAACCCTAACCAAAATCCTCATGAAAGTTGTCAATGAGTCCAGAAGAAATTGGCACAATCACATTCCCTTTGCCCTTTGGGCTTATCGTACTAGCATTCGTACCTCCACTCATACCACACCATTTTCTTTGGTATATGGTACCAAGGCTGTCTTGCCTCTCGAAATACAAATACCCTCCCTCAGAATATCTCTCTTAGGATATTCTCACGAATGATGGTTTCCGCCAAGATCGGTTAGCCCAATTAGAGCTTCTTGACGAGCGTCATCTTACATCTCTTGATCACCTTCAAATCTACCAAAAACACATCAAGCGTGCTTATGATAAATGACTTCATGAGCATACTTTTAAGGTTTGGTGATCTTGTCTTCAAAGAGAATCAACATGTAACCAAACTAGAAAAGAGAAAACGTGGAAAATTTGCTCCTAATTGGATTGGGCCTTACATTATCACTCACACTTATGGATCAGGCACTTATCGTTTAGCTTTGCTTAATGGTAAACCTGAGCCTAAGCCCCTTAATGCCTTGCATCTTCGACCATTCTACTGTTGAAATTAGTGTTATATCACTTCTTATCTACCTTACGCTCGTCCCTTGAGCTCATTTACCACCGCATACACTTTGTTTCTTAAATCTCAGAATCAAGTCAAGCTCACATGGTTTGATTATCAACTCCCCTTAAAAGATGCCTTCCCCTTTTTAGTCTAGTCCATGACTTCAAAGTTTCAAAATGACACATTTCTTAATTACACACTTATGGGATTTTCTTGAGTCAAACTTCTTACAAAACTAGATGCTTTATGCTCAACGGACATCTAGACCTCTACATTATACAATAGACTGCTCCCTTGAAGGACAGCTATATGCCAAACTATTGCTCCTATTATATATAGACTGCTCCCCCGAAGGACAGCTATACATAAGCACCACATCTGCTACTATAAATAGACTGCTCCCTTGAAGGACAGCTATACACAGTCAGCCTTTACTAGAAGCTTCTCGCATTGATCAGCTTCGTGAAGACCTCAAGAACAACAAAATACATATCCCATGTAGACTTCCCACATCGATCAGTCTATATCCAGCAAAATAAAATAAAAATAAAAGCAGTATTTCAAAACACTTTTGAGTCATGGACTTGTCTATTTAGGTTTGGTTCTCTTTTATCAGAATAATCATCTTATAATAAGTTCTCTGCACCCCTCGTCCCACATCAACCACCTCACCTCACCATTTTTCAAAGCAACAAAACTCAAGGGACGTGACGTATATCCGATATATTGTGATTATACCACTCTTTTCACCTATTGACTTCTCACCTATGCAAGGTACCTAGGGATTCAAGTTCATCCTACATTAATATGTGGTTTGTTTAGCTCTCCTCAACTATGGGACACTCTTACCTCTTTTGCTCAGCTCTAGGATTGTGTGTTGACCTTAATCAGGACACGATTCCCTACTTCTTGGGAATGCTAACTTTCGCTTTTACCCTACCAACACCAACAACATTACCCTACCAACATCAAATTTTTACCAACCAACAAAATTACCTAACCACAACCAAATTGCCTGAATTCACCTCTCCCTGATCCTAAGGGAGAACTACATCAGTCTAAGGCCCTTCCTTGCTTTATGCAATGGGCTATGTAGGCAGAACTTAGGAGACATGCGGTCTCCCAAGGTTAGCTCAACCATCCCCTACCTTACCCTATCATGTGTTGTCAATATAAATATTTTTTGTGTATTTCTATTTGCCAACGTTCCTCTTTATCCTTTTTTAAAAAAACAAACCAAAAACAACATTCAAAACACAACCATTCTTATTATTATCATCACTCAAAAGAACATACATCTTTAGTTTTATTTTAAATGTTAAAGAAATACATCTTCTCTATCATCGACTCGCAGGCTGGCATCCTTATTTATTCTTATATTCCTATGAAGTTCACTCAGACTCTTACACCTCCTCCCGAATCAGGTGGTGATCGTGATCGTCGATGCCCCTCCGTGGGCCTCTCCATCCTCAAAGGTGCCACTGCCATTGGTTCCTCCCATTGATCCGCCAACATCTCCTGTAACATACGAATACGTCCTCTCACGTGGAGGAATCTTGCCTCCAGTCTCTCTACTCGTAACTGTGAAGCCTCTAACAATCCCATTGTCTCATTCACCTGTGTTTGAAGTTGGTGAGCCAAATCCTGTAGACAATCTCTCGCCGTTGTAAATCATAGCTATGTCAGGGCACTCACGTGCACCTCGCAGCTCTGCTACCCACCATACTCTATACGCCTCTGTCGTTCCCGCATCCATAACCCTACGATCGGTTGCTATCTCTTCTAGCCCTTCTGGAGGTGTAGGGCCGGGGAGGTGAGAATGCTGCCTCGGAGTTGATCCTCATGTATGGTCTATATGTCATAGGAATATCCTGAACGAACCCAAATTGTCGCCTCACGCGATCTACAGGAATCCTCTCGTACTCACACCGACCTGTGCCCTGCGATCCACCTCAATCACTCTACACCCCCTCAACTCCTCAGCTATGTGCTCTGTCACCATATAGTTCCCGTATGGCCTCCAACAAATATCCGCAATCGTCACCATCTCCCATACCTTTCTATAATACTCGATGTCATCTATCACAGCCTGGGATCTCGCTTCTTGTTCTGTCTGGACCCATCGTCTAAATCCCAACCTTTACACTCCTGCCTCTCCCGACTCAATGGGTCGGCCTATTGGATGCACACAAACAATATGCTCATAGGCCCAACAATGTAATAAGTACAAACAATCCAGTGTCATCCTGTGTTTTCACTTGCATGCCCATAAACCCCTATATAACTCTACCAGATATGCGGGTGCCCATGCGAATGTCACGCTCATTTCTATCATTTCCCAAATAACACTCATTAATACTTTGGGAAATCTTCCACCTTCCGGCCTCGGCAATGCATAATACCCCACCGCTATCATTAATAGCACGGTTAACCTTGTTTCCTCAGGGTGTGATGCGTACATTATACCATACGTAAATGATAAACCTCGCTGTGTCAAATCTCGTGCAGCTGACCCAAAATACTGTTGTTATCGCTGCCCGCCCCGCGCTAGGCAACGCCTGATACACTATTTTTCCTATCATTGGGAGTCTCAAAATATGGAACACATCTTCCAAAGTTACTGTCATCTCCCCTGTTGGTAGATAGAAGGTATTCTTTTCTGGATTCCATCTCTCAATCAACGCCTGCAACATAGCATGGTTACACGCGATTCTTGAATAATAGCGGATTCCACTTAACCCCAACCGATTTATCAATGCCCATTCAGCTGGTGTTACATCCGCTCGGATTCGTGACAACAACGCTAGCACAATATCATTCATCCTTAACCCTGCTTCTGCCTGCATACATCAAAACGACACGTTAATTATTCAAAAGAACAAATCTCCACGGGTTTTTTCTCAAAATCTAGAAACTCATACAGTGACCGATATCAGTTATAAATAACTGATATCGGTTATAAATAACTGATACCGGTTTGCAAATTGATACCGGTTACTTCCAAACAATACCGGTCACTGTCAAAATATACCTACCCTGCTTAAAGCATACACCTACCGATAATTATTTTGCCCGTTTACTCCTATTTATACCTAAAAAACATACATGTCCACCCTGTTTACCTACCCCGTAGCACTCATACCATCCCCAACCCTTGCCTATCACCTTTTTTTCTCATCTTTACCCACTTACACTTCTTTCATCCCTATTTACAACACATGCAAGAATCAAATTACAACCAAACAATTTACCTCTCGGGATGCAGCAGCTTGGGGCGGAACATGTCTTCCCCCCTCGTCCCTGCCTACTGGATGCTTCTCCTCGTTCAGCCATGTTCACCACCCTCTTCAAATATAACGTGTCTTTCTGCCTTCTGAATCTCAGCCCACGCTCACTTCACCTGTCTCTTTCCTCCTTATCACTCAAATTCTTTCATGCAATTACCTGTAGCAGTTGTCAAACAGCGTCGCATTCGCATATTTAATGTGTTTCATGACTCTAAAAATAAGAATGCTAAAAATACGAACTTAAGTTGCCAACCCAGCAGTTCTATTTTTAGGAAAATAATTCTTGCATAACCGATATCGGTTACATAACCGATATCGGTCATATAGCTACCGACATCGGTTACATAACCGATATCGGTCATGTCCCCCCCTTTGCTTAAACCTAAGCCTTTTTTTTCCATTTTTACAAATTTTTGTGGCGCCCGTCCCTTTTTCCTGCAACACCATTATCCATATTTTTCATTAAATCCATATCTCATCACAATTTCATCAACATCATCTATCTATCTTACAAAAAACAACCAAGCCATCAACAAACGATATCAAAAAACCATCAATCTATACACCATTTGAATCCAAATCAACAGCTACAAACATTCAATATTCACAAACTAGCGACAAAACATACAACATTTCATAACACCACATGTCAATTAAACTCATCATCTATATATATACATACATCCCATCCACAAAAGACATCAACACCATCAATATATAAACCATGTGGATCAAACTCATCATACATTCTATATCACAAACCATAGACAAAACACTTTAAAACATTTTAAAAACACAGCATGTGGGTCAAATCATCATATCTATATATATACAAAGTTTCAAATATACAATGTGCCCTGCATCGGGGCCTCTGTGATCTCATAATACAACAAAGCCGGCACGCAGGCCGTAATAACTGTCAATAATCTCGACTCGGCTCGCAGGCCGGTCTCTCATATCAAAAACATACTCGGCTCACAGGCCGGTATCAACTGTACAACCCGTACTCGGCTCTCAGGCCGGTATATATAATAAATGAATGAATGAATAAATGAATACATAATATCTAGGCACGCAGGCCTCTATAAACATAGCCGGTTCGCAGACCGGTGCCCATATCCAATGAACCAATACAAAAATATGCAGGGACCCCTCAGCTCTCTCCACCGCCCTCTGCCTGTCTCCCTGCGGGTCCCTACGCTGCCTCTCGCCTCCTCCCTGTAACAAACCCACCGGCTATGGTTCCAGCACCTTGAGATCTCTGGCTACGCGAGGTCTCTGCTCTATGTGCCGCATATGGCTAATAGTCAGCCCCAGTACCATCAAGAACATCCTGATAGTATCGGACCTCCGCTCTCGCCTCCATATACCGGGCCCGTGCCACCACAGCTGCTGGGGCTGGTCCCCCGACTCCTAATAATAGTGCCCCCTGTGCTGGTGCCACTGGTGGTGCCTGTGCTAGTACCTGTACCACTGGTGGTACCTGTGCTGCTACCTGTACCTGAGCCTGGGCTAGCTGCCCCTGTAAGACACCTATATGTGCCTGTGCAGTAGCCAGCTGCCCCTGTAATAACTGTACCTGGCCCCTGAGCTGATCCCTCTCTGCTCTAACAGCCGCCAAGTCTGGCTGTGCGGGCTATGCTCTCCTCGCAGCTCTCTCTCCTGCCCACCATACTAAAAGTGATCCCGTGCAGCCGGCGTCGTCCACTGTATCGTTTGACTGCCTCTCTGCTGCCCAATCTGGGTCCATAGGATGTGGTGTAGGCAATGGAGCCTCTACATCATCCCTCCGATACTGAGGGAAGGGAGGTGGCTCATCCTATCGTAGCCCAAGTTGTCGTCGTACCCTCTCCAGGGGTATCCGCTCGTACTCTCCCGGCCTCTGTCCCGCTATCCAGAATGTATACTAGATCCACTGCAACTGTGCTCGAGCTCCTCCGTGCGGGTGATGACCTCTATAAGGTCTCCATACAATATCTACCGCTGTCAGGCCCTCTAACATATGTCTGTAATAAGTGACGTCCCGCCCTGCAAGCACTGCTCGTGGCTGGCCCACGACCCCCAACCACCTCTGAAATCCGTATCTATAGATGACTTGTGGCCCTGGCTACTGGGGCAGCCCTACTGGTCTAATGCATATGATATGCTCATATGCCCAATAGTGTAGTAAAAACGTCGAGAAAATCCTGAATCACCTCATCCGGTGATAGCCCCACAGCTCTCGGTATAACTACACCAGGTATACTGGTGCCCAAGCATAACATGTGTGCTCCTCCACCATCTCATGTAGCACACCCATAAGTGCCCGTGGAAAGCGGCCTCCCTCTGAGTCTGGGAGGGCGAAGTAGGTGATCCCGATCATCATCAGCACGGCAAGCCGTGTCTCATGGCAGTGGGCTCGGTACATATCCCCATACGTGATACTCGCGCTGTGATATGTCAGTAGCACAGCTGCATCCCCGAATACGTGTAGGATGCTGTCCATGGTTGTCTCAGCGTCAACCTGAAAGACTGCCTCTCCATCAATCGGTAATCGAAGGATGTGATACACATCCTCTAATGTGATGTTCATCTCTCCAGTCGGGAGATGGAACACATTGGTCACCGGATCCCATCTCTCAATGAGGGCGACCATCAAACTGTGATCCCTGTCAATCACTCTGTATCGCTGGACTCCGCCGAGTCCCACCTCACGCATGTATACCCCACTGCGCTGCGGACACGTGTGGGCCGCATCCGTCTCAACAGTGGGGGCATCATTGTCCCGCATCATCAAACTGCTGACGTGCCTGCAAAAACCAACTGACGACATTATCCACTACTCGTTATCACAACATCGACTTATACCCTCTTACAGCACACCCACCTATCTAACCCTAAAACCTCTAAGATTCCCCCTCATCCCCTCCTCTGTCACAACCCAAACACCAACCTAAACCATACATACCAAAACACTACAAACAATACCAAACACCTCCACCCACAACCCAAACCATATCAACACACCCAAACCATACCAACACACCCAAACAATACCACAAACACCCAAACAAACACCCAAACAATACCAAAACACCCAAACAAAAACCAAAAATTCAAACCAACAACAAAACCCAAACCAACAAAAATAAAAATAACTAAGGACCGGTACCGGTCACTTATGACCGACACCGGTCCTCTTCATCGACGCCGGTCGCTATATGACCAACACCGGTCACTCACAACACTCCGTCCACCAAAAATTTCATGACCGATGCCGGTCGCTATAAAATTCTGGGGCCGAACCCCGCGCGGCCCCCCCCAAATCCATTTTTTTCCTATTTCTCCCTCTATACCCGCCCAAACACCCTAAAAACCTACCCACCCAGCCACCTTGGCCTATTTAACCTATCTACCCTCTCCTTTTTTCAAATCATTTCCATTTATTAATTATTTTATCAAAATCTAACATTCCTACCCAAAATCCAAATAACAGCATAATATACTCATATCCACACGATGAGGGGTTTCGAACCTACCGGTATGACGACACGTCGACGTGGTGGGATGGGTGGTGGTGGTCTAGCTGGTCCAACACCTCCTGCTCCTCCTGGCTGTGCCATAGCTCCACCTCTCCTCTGTTGGGTCCTCCACCAATCAACTGCTGCCTCCTACTCACTCGGGCCCACTAATCACTCACTCCTCCACTCAAATAGCGCCACCTCAACCAAAAAATGCTCCAATCTCAATAATCCACCTCAGACAACCCAAATCAGTTTTCAAATTGCAAATGTGACAATGACAAGCCGTATTTTTTTTTATAGGTTTTTGACCTATAACCGATATCGGTTTTATTATGCCCTAAGGAACCGGTATCGGTCCCCTAACCGATATCGGTAATAGATAATCGACATCGGTTTTATTCCAACTTCTAACCCAATTTCGGCCCTTATTTACTAATAGACCTTTCTACCAACATCGCCTATATCCACCTTCGTTGACAACCCTTTGTTAACTTCATTGGCCCGACCCAAGGCCATAACCAACCTATTTGGCCCGACCCACGGCCACAACCAACCTATTTGGCCCAACCCACCGCCGCAACCAACCTATTTGGCCCAACCCGTGGCCGCAACCAACCTATTTGGCCCGACCCACGGCCGTAACCTACCATTTGACCCGACCCGTGGCCGTAACCAACTCCTTTGGCCCGACCCAAGGCCGTACCCCAACCATTTTGGCCCAACCCAAGGCCTCACCCCAACCATTTGGCCCGACCCAAGGCCACAACCCAACAACTTGGCCCGACACACTGTAGACACTTAAAATTGGTTACTCAATTTAGTGTCCCTCTCATCCATTTACTTGCTTGGGTAACCTGGGGCACGTTTTACGTCACCAACTATCCCCTTGGGATATTATCCAATTTGTGATTTAATCACTTACTCCAAATTTAGTTCATCCCATCACATCTTACCCATGAGTGATTAAATATTAAATATTTAATTACGCTTCTTCCCATGCATCTTAATCACTTATCCACCCCAAATTTATTCTATCTATGTATCACATCCATATTTGCTCTTCCCTAAGCGGGATATTTCCCGTAGTCGGAATAAGTCTTATCTTTCTCAAAATCGATCATTTTTGGCCACCTCGGGAGTCTTTTCCGCGATCGGCGCCGACCCATATGGTCGGCGCCGATTATAAAAGCAAGCCCAGAGCTCAGTTCTAGGGACCGAAAAAGAGACCATGAACGAGTGAAAAAGCGAACAGACAAAAAAAGGAAGCACTTACGCACGAACAGAGAGTGAGAAAGATACAGGTTGTGAGAAAGAGAGATCTTTTTAGCATCAATTGTATCAAATTAGAGCAGATCCTGTCCGAATCGATCCCTGAGAGGAGCACCGTTACTCTGTCCCTGTCACATCAGCATCGCACACCACCATCTATCATCTGGTGACTCTGTTCCAGTGTCTCGCCAACTTCGGCACATCCAGCAGACCACATTCACCTTCCAATTCCCGAATCTTATCGCACAGTCCCTGATTGATCGATCTGCCTCCAGTCGACGCTGATTCTACCCAGTCGACGCCGATCCGTCTCAATCGACGCCGATCTTAGTCAGTCGACGCCGATCAATCTCAATCGACGCCGATTTCCCTACAAATAGGTAAAAGGACACAAGTAACACAAATCCGGCATTATTTCCTAGTTCCCTGTTTTCTGTACTTTTTGTCTTCTGTTTAGATTCTATCTTATTACTGCAATCAGAAGATCTAGCTTTTTACTTACATCTTTTATCATGTATGCTTCTTTTCTTAATTGAAAACATGGACTGACATCTGCCGAGGAAGCTTATCGCTTCCCAGACCCGTTTTTCGAGCAGTCCACCTAAGTATCTTTTAACGTGATCTTTTTCTGTCAAGCATCGGTGTTTTACAGGATACACAGATCTATTGTGCGAGTTGCTCGTGTGCGCCCATCTTATCTACACCGGCTTCCTCATTTGTCTACATCTACGGATCTTATCCATCAGGTATCAATTTTATTGGAGTTTTTCAGGGGTTTTTGTGTTTAGTTTGGTGCATTAACTTGGACAGGTAACAAGCGTGAAATTCTTGATCTACATTCTGGCACGCTCGGTGGGACCCAACCAAAGTCCTTTATTGGTAAGTTCATTTCTTTTCTAGTTTTTAGCTTTGTTCTTTTTCTTCACTGATTCCTATCAGTTCTGCTTGAGCATTTCCTTTCATCATTTTAGTCTTGCTCTTTTTGTGAAATTTTCTTGTTTCCTTGGAATTTTCCTAGTTCCTTGAAATAGAGATTTCTGTTTCACCGTTATCTGGATATATCTTTCTGGGTTTTGTTTACTGTTTGTTTAACCTCTTCTTGCAGAGCACTTTGCTTGTTCGTGGCATTGTTCGAGGAGAAGAGCTCAACAACGCACTTTTTGAAGTCCACACACCTTGGAGAGATAAATCTACAGGTATTCCTCTTTTACGGTGTTTTCTCCTTTTTAGGATTTCTTTGTCGGTTGCCTATCACATCCAAACACTTCAATTTTTGGTGCTTAAAAAGAACTTAATCACATTTGGGAAAGAATCTGTTTGACTTTCCTTCATCGAAATCAAACACTTCGTTTTTAAGTGCTTAAAAAGAACTTTTTCTTTGTCATTGCTGCATGTTTTTCATCTAGTTTTAATTAGGCTAGAAAATTGATCAAAATCAGTAGTGACACTATTTGATTTTTATTTTTCACCCCTTGCACACAAAGCCAAAATCACTAGGTATAAAGCATTTAAACAAAAATTCCTTCCCTGGCCTCGCCTACTTGGAAGTGATATCCAAGAGGAAGAGCCTACGCGGTACTCGGGCCGCGCTATAAATTCACGGAAGATTTTGGTATATATTGGCAAAGCACCCGACTCCCTTATCGCAGCGGTGTGTGAAGTGCGGGGGTAGGCCCCTATATCAAGCCACGTACCGGTCTTTTACTGAAGTGCCTTCGGGACTCCTCACCAAACATTACCCAAACCATCCTTAGTTTGGCTATCTGAGTAGTTCCTGTTCTAAAAAGCCTTCCTTAACATTTTCTTTTCTTAAAAGCATCAAAATTTAAAGGAGATAATCACTTGCGCTGCTTGAATTGTCTGTGCATTAGTTAGGTCAATCTTCTTTTCTGCGTGTTTATGACGGTTATCACTCGGTCACAATCTAGAAGAATGGCTCAACTGGTTCCTTCTTCCTCCGAGATCACCACTAGTGTGGAGGTTACAGCACCCCCCCAATCTTCCTCGGGACCGCTGTTAGTTGGTTCCCCATCCTGGTCATATAATCCTTTCTATCAAGCCAAAGCAATCCCATCACATCCAGCTTCCCCTAGTCCTTCAGAAATATCATCTGGCTCGGAGTATGTTCCCCGCGGGGATCCTGAATTCCAGGCATTCCTCGACCGCAATCCGATAGCCCTCATGGACTACCTAGTACACAAATCTATTCAAATATCTGATCAAGGACCACCAATCCAACAAGTGTACGATTATCCTCGTGGATCATCCCAAGCCTTTGTAGAGCAGTTTGCATCATCTCTCTTGTCTCGAGCCGCGGAGAAGGGCGAGGCCCCTATGCCCCCCTTTTCTCTTCCACCTACCATATCGACTAGTTCTCAAATAGTCTTACCTATTCCTAACACCGCAGTTACCTCGAGTATTCCACAACCTACTTCTGAGAAGTCTTCTGCCCTGGCTATAATGAATGCGTCTGCACACCCGCATATTGCTGTTAATTCATCTATGCCCTCCATCGTGTCCCAAGGTCAGTACCTCTTCATGAGCCAACCCCCTCCGAATAGTCAGTTGGCTCCTACTTCTCGTCCTCTAGGGGGTCTTTCTTCCAATATTCCAGCAACTGTGACCTTCGCCCATCCTCTAACATCGGCACCCTTAATACCTAATCCGGCAGTAGAAGGCCCCTTTCAGGTCTTGTTCCCCAACATGTCCAATCCAACCAACACCCATGTTCCTCAATCTGTCCCGATCCAATCAACAAACATCGGAGTCCACCAATCACAGGCTCCATCCGTCACCCAACCTTTATTTTCTCAACCACTTATTATCTCACAGCCTGCCTATACGCAAGCTGCCTCACAGCAAATACCCCACCCGGTGTCACCCAGAACACTTGGTTATTCCTCTTATCATCCTATCCAACAACAGATGAATCCCCCATTGACACCTCAACAACATCCACCACTTGCTTCTTATGTAGGACATACCAATGTACCTCCTCCTCAATCTGACGTGGTTCAAATTCTCTTCAAGAAAATCGCAGACTTGGAAGCCTCCACAAAAGGGGCTCGTCCTTCATACTCCTTTGAAGAAGTGTGTAATGAACCCATTCACCCCTCAGTAGCTTTCAAGCCTTATCCTCCCCAATGGGAACTTCCTAAATTTTCAAAATTTCATAGTCGGGAAGACCCTCAACAACATTTGCGAGCATTCAAACATGCTTGCTACCTCATAGTCCAGGATCAGGAGCTTATGCTCCGTACCTTTCCTATGTCTCTAGCAGGTCCTGCTTTAGACTGGTACAATAACATTCCTCAACATTCCTTATTTTCTTTCTCTCAATTGGCCCAGATGTTTGTTGAAAACTTTTCGATAAATATCACGCATAAGATCTCGATCACAGATCTTTATAACATTCGCCAATTCGATGATGAGTCTATTGCAGACTTTGTCGCTCGTTGGAGAGGGATAATCAACCAATTGTCTTTCTCCCTTCCTCAATCCCAACAGATCGAGTTGTTTACTCGATCTTGTGCTAATCACATTTCTTCTACTTTAAGGATCCAAACTTTTCATACCTTTGAAGAAGCCTTCACGATGGCACGCAAACTTGAATCTCGCGCCATTGAGCAAGGGAAGCTAAAACTTCGCTCTAAATCTAAACCAGATTTTTCTCGGTTTACCAAACCAAATTCTTCCCCTTCTAAAGACAAAAATCAAGGATCCACCAATGCTATCGTACTAAAAGCATCACGAGCCGACAATACTTCTAATCAAACACCACGAAGAGACCCCTCATCTTCTCGAAAAGGGACTTCATCATCTCGATCCTTCGCTCCATTGGGGGAATCATATGCCTCTATCTTAGAAAAAATGTTGGAAGTTCGCATGATCGAACTTCCCCCCATTAGGGATGTTGATGAAAGCCGAGAGCGTCCATTCTGGTATAGGGAAAATGATTTCTGTCCTTATCATAGAACCAAGGGTCATGACATCGAACGATGTCAGACTTTCAAAAATCTTGTCCAAAAATTCATTGATAAAGGCGAGCTCATTCTGGATAACCCAAATGCTCCCCCAAATCAGGCACTCGATGTTTTTAAACAACCTTTTCCCAATCATGCCCCGAACCATAATGCTTCAGAGTCTCAAAAACCAAACACTCATACCATCAACTTCATCTCTACCGAAGAATCTTCTTCTGAAACCCAGCCATCTGCAAACGCATCAATCGAATCAGAACCTCCTTCCACTTCATCAATCACTGGAGTTCCACCATCTTCAGATAGCCCGTCTTTGAATATTCCTACATTACTAAGCACGGAATCTTCTTTTTCCGCTCCTTTGTCTGACCTACCATCCATACCCGAGACAGTGTCATCCTCATCTGTCTCATCTTCAGACATTCTTTCAATACTCGAGGCGATTACGTCCCTTCGAGTTTCCACTGCAGACACATCTACTTCTGTTGCTCCCATTCCCGCTGCAACTATGCCCTTGGTAAATGTACCTATAATTGTGCCGACTTCGACGGAAGCGTCTTCGATTTTGACCCTTCCTATCTCTTTTCCTACAGTGGTTTCACCCATGATTACTGCATCAGAAGTAGTCCCTTCGCAAGGAACTGCTTCTTCATCACCCCCTTCTTCCATCACCAATGTTACTTCGCCTATTAAGGAAAAATCAAAAGAAGTAGCACCAACACCTATACACTTGGTTCCGGAACCTAAACCGAGACAACCAAAATCTAACATTACACCATCAATACCTCCCCACCTGCTTCCTCCGAAAAGGTTACAATCACCTTATGCCGTTGAAGTTGTCACCATCCCTGAAAAAGGAAAGCCCATATTTCGGACCATCAAGACTCTTGGTGCTCTTCCACAAAAATCTCTCTCTACGCCTCATAAACGATTGGATTTTCCCGCTGAGAAGGCGTTTTCTTCTACACACTTATCAAAGCCATCGTCTTCTTCTACAACACATTCTTCACCAATACCTCGGAAAATAGACTTACCTACTAAAAAGACGTCACCTCTTCTATCAGGATCATCATCTTCATTACCAAAAACCAAGGCACCCTATCTTCCTCCAATTTCACCTACTTTGGGAGCTTCTTCCTCTTCTAAACCGACATTATCTAAATCATCAGTACATTCGACCAAGCAACCCCCTTTGTCTCCAAAGACCGCAAAATTTGTCACATCTCCATCATCTTCAAAATCTATTTTAGGGGCTCCTCCTCCACCAAAGTCAATCATGTCTCACTTACTCCCATCTCAAGTGCCCAAGACTGCTCCTCCAAATGTCCAAACAAATAAGAGGATTCCTAAAAAGACTGTTAAACCTAACATGCAAGTTCTTTTACCTCGGCAGTCGGTTAATGTAAAAGAACCACCTTCATCATCTCTATCCTCCTCTTCGTCTACCGGATTCTATACCGAAATCCTTCATCAACTTATCCAATCTTCATCCATAACCCTTCCTCCGATTAAACCTTATAACCCTAAAGGAGTTAAACCTACCTGGTTTAACTCTGATCTGATTTGTGCTTACCACCGTACCCCGGGTCATGATACTGAGGGATGTAAAGCACTTCAAGCTGTTGTCAAGAACCTTCTGGAAGATAGTGACCTTTTGCTGGAGGAGGAGGAACGAGTACCTCCTGTCATCTTAGCCCCATCTGAGCCTCAACCATCCATTCGGACCTCTGGTGATTCCGCTCCACTTGATCTTCCTCCTTCTCAAATTGACACAATCCATATCGCCACCAGAACCCAACACTATGATAACCCATCTTCATCCTCAGCATCTCGACCACGGGTTGTCATTTCTGCAGCCCCTGAAGGCGTGTCTCCTTCCTCATCAGCCCCACGACCTAAGGTCTCTATTCGTGCTGCACCTCGGGCTCAAGTTCCCGTGTCTGTTGAGGAGAGTGTTATGAAACAACTCACCCAGGCTCCGGTCAAAATGTCTCTTTTTGACCTCATCCAATCCTCTCCACAACATCGCCAGGCTCTAATCGATAATCTGCGTCGCATCGCAGTGAATTCAGATGAGCCCCAGCCCTACGAGTTGGTTGTTGGATTGAATAGACTATCAACCACCATTTCTTTTGAAGATTCAGAAATTCCTTCTCTTTCTTCCGAGGATTTGGAGGCTCCCCTCTTCATCACAGTCCAAATCAATAACACTACCTTAAAACGTGTTATGATCGATAGTGGAGCTGCACTCAACGTCATCTCCTCGCACACATTCGAACAACTTAAGTTACCAAAGAATGTAGTGTCATCCCCGCCTTTCGCCCTTCGATCATTTAACGATCAGCTAGCAGTCACTCTAGGAACTGTGGTCTTACCCATTCGAGTAGGTAAGAAGCTGCTTCATGAACTTTTCTACATTGTCGAAGGAAAATTTCACTATAATATGATCCTCGGATGCTCCTGGATTCGCGCAATGCATTGTGTCCCATCCACCCTCCATCGATGCTTAAAATATCAATATGAGGGCAAAATATATACCCATCCAGGAGATCCTTTTCCTTCCGCACAGTGCGACATGACCACAAGATCTGCCCCTTTAAAAGAAAATGCATGTTCTCCTGACGGGGCCTCATCTTCTTCCATACCTGCAACTAAACTACCGGATTTACAAAATCTAGAAGAGACATTGCAGCGTTTCTCACTAGGAGAGCTTCCTCTCTTTTCTTTCGATGCCCATCTCAAACCTAATGAGTATGGTAGACCAGACAAACAACCTGAATATCAACCAGGTCTCGGTCGCATCGTCACCATTGGTCTGCCTAATCAACAGACTAATTTCATCTACGGTGGTCTTGATACGCCTCACTATCACCCAGATTCTCCTCCTAAGACCAAACCTTACTTAACAGGGTTTGATTATCTACAGAATCCCACGTTTGCAAAAACTTATCTATATCGATGCGCGTGGAAAGGTTTTGGCCTGGGAAAATATGAACAAGGTATACATGACCTCAAGTCCATTCCTACTCTCATGCCACATCAGAAATTTGGTTTAGGGTTTAAACCCCTTTCAAAAGCCACCGTCACTATTCTTGATGAGCCTCTTCCTACGGAAGAACCATCTTCCCCCACTAAATCAGAAGCATCACTTGATGTGGACGATGACATTTCCATCCCACCTAACTTTTTTTTTTGATCAATACCATTTCCTTAGGGCCGTTAGTCTATGAGACTAACAATCGGTCCGCTTCTATACCATTAATCTTCCCTGAAATAGTTGGAGACGATTCTCCCACTATCAACACTATCCACTGTGCGGATGATGATTCTGTCCTCACCTATCTGGGGGCAGAGGATTCATATCTCCCCAAAACTATTCCTTCTGACACGTCTACCCTTCTCAACGAAGCCACTATCGACCTTAATATAGGGACTTCTGAAGACCCTCGTATCATTAAGGTCGGCCAATCCCTTAATCCACAGGAATTAGGGGACTTTACCACTTTTCTTTCCAAACATCGTCAAGCCTTTGCTTGGTCATATGAGGATATGCCAGGACTCGATCCCGATATTGTGGTCCACAATATCGTTACCCTTCCCAATATCAAACCAGTTAAGCAAAAATTGCGTAAAATGCACCCTAGAGTAGCCCTTCTTGTCAAAGAAGAGTTACAGCGCTTGCTCTCGGCTAACTTCATCCAACCCATCGATTATCCACAATGGGTGTCCAACGTAGTACCAGTAACTAAGGCTACTGGAAAAATTTGAATTTGTACCGACTTCCGGGATCTTAATCTTGCCTGTCCAAAAGATGATTTTCCTCTACCTAATATCGACCAACTCGTAGATTTAACTGCGGGTCATGAGATGCTTTCTCTTATGGATGGTTTCTCTGGGTATAATCAAATCCTCATCGCACCAGAAGACCAACATAAGACTTCCTTCATAACTCCTTGGGGGACCTTTTGCTATCGTGTCATGCCTTTTGGTCTTAAGAACGCAGGAGCAACCTATAAACGAGCA
Organism: Taxus chinensis; assembly: GCA_019776745.2. Lineage (NCBI taxonomy): Eukaryota > Viridiplantae > Streptophyta > Pinopsida > Cupressales > Taxaceae > Taxus > Taxus chinensis. The sequence goes on from CM034156.1 coordinate 71,619,070, forward strand.
ATGACCTACATCTTCCATGATCTCTTGCACAAAACTGTGGAGGATTATGTTGACGACCTCCTCGGCAAGTCCAAACGTCGTCAGGATCATCTTTTCATCCTTGCACCTCTCTTTGAGAGGCTTATCCGCTTCTGTCTTCGTCTAAATCCAGCTAAGTGCGTATTTGGCGTTCTCACTGGTAAACTTTTAGGTTTTATCATTTCCATCAGGGGTATTGAAGTCGACCCCGCAAAAATAAAAGCCATCCTTGAGATGCCTCCCCCGTCTAACTTGAAGCAACTCCGCAGTCTCCAAGGGCGTCTTCAGTCGGTGCGTTGTTTTATCTCCCAATTGTCGGACCGTTGTCAACCTTTTCACCATCTCCTCCGTAAGAATGTTCATTTTGAATGGGATGAGCATTGCCAAAAGGCCTTTGATGATCTCAAAGCTTATCTTCTTTCTCCACCCGTGCTTACACCTCCACGCGAGGGGGAGCCTTTCTATCTTTATATCTCTGTGACTGACCATGCTCTGGGAGCCATGATCTCGCATCGGGACACTTGTGGTAAAGAACAAGCTGTCTATTACATCAGTCGCACCCTCCATGAGTATGAGACACGTTACTCCGAAGCTGAAAAACTATGTTGCGCTCTCTTCTTCGCAACTTCTAAGCTTCGTCATTATCTCCTTAATCATAAAACTTATATTGTCACAAGTGTCAATCCACTTAAGACAATTCATGCAAAGCCTTATCACAATGATCGTATCACTCGTTGGCTCATGCTTATGACAGAATTTGACCTCGAGTTTATCCCGCAAAAGGCTATCAAGGGTCAGGTTATTGCAGATCAATTAGCTGATGCTCCTCTTCCGGACACTCAAGACCCCCTTGCTCAATTCCCCGATGAATATATCCAACAAATTGATTTTGGTCTATCTCCATTTAAAGTAAAGCTCTTCTTTGATGGATCCAAATGCCAGCAAGGGGGAGGTGCGGGTTTCGTGATGATTCCTCCTTGGGGTACGCCTATCCCAGTTGCACACAAATTAAACTTTGAGTGCACCAATAATGTGGCTGAGTATGAAGCTCTTGTCTTAGGTCTTCAAAATGCCATTAATCTCGGCGCTCGTCATATTGACATCTTCGGTGATTCTGAACTCATCGTTAATCAGGTCACGGGTGTCTATCAATGCAAGAATGATATCCTTCAAAAATATCGTGATATCGTTCTCGCTCAACTCCAATCTTTTGATAAGTTCACCATCCAAGCCATTCCTCGCACTGCAAATCGATTCGCGGATACCATGGCCTCATTAGCCTCACTTATCCCACCTTTTACCGAAGACTCGCGTCTTTATGTGGCTGTGCAACGATTAGATCAACCATCTTATCTTCAACAACTAACTTCGATCAATGCTGTCACAACCCATACTCAGGATGAGTGGTATCAACAGATTGTTGATTATCTATCTCATTCGATCCTTCCTCCAGATCTGACTTCCAATGGTAGAAGGTCTTTTGTCCAACGCGCCAATCGCTATACTATCCTAGGCGGGATTCTTTACAAACGCGGCTTTGATGGTATTTTGCTTCGATGCCTCAAAACCCATGAATCATCTAAAGCTATTCAGGAGGTCCATGACGGTATCTGTGGTGGACATTTTAGTGGCTTAGCTGTAGCCAAGCGCATTTTACGTTTGGGATATTATTGGCCTTCTCTTAATCAAGATTGTTGTGAATACACTAAGAAGTGCGTCAAGTGTCAGCAACATTCCAATCTCACGCACATCCCTAGTCAGGCTTTGCAACCTGCGGCGGATTTGTGGCCTTTTTCGCAGTGGGGTCTTGATCTTATTGGTCTCATCAATCCCCGTTCTTCACAGCGTCATCATTCTATCATTACTGCCACTGAGTACTTTACTAAGTGGGTAGAAGCTATCCCTCTTTCTTCAACAAAGGCTAAACCCATAGTTGATTTCGTCTATCAACACATCATTTGTCGCTTTGGCGTTCCACACAAGCTAATCACAGATAATGGTAAGTCTTTCAAGAACGCTGATTTGCAGAATCTCTGCAACGCTTTCAATATCAAGCTCAGTTTTTCTTCTCCATACTATCCTCAAGCTAATGGTCAAGCCGAAGCGTCCAATAAAACTTTGCGTAGTATCCTCGCAAAGGTAACTAGTCGAGCCGGTAGGGATTGGCATTTACATATCCCTTTTGCTCTCTGGGCTTATCGGACTAGCATTCGTACTCCTACTGGTGCTACTCCCTTCTCTCTCGTCTATGGGTCTGAGGCTGTCCTTCCTTTGGAAGTCCAGATCCCATCTCTCCGTGTTTCTCTCAGAGAATTTGTCTCCGATGAGGATTATCGTCAAAATCGTCTAGCACAACTTGAATTATTAGATGAGCGGCGTCTCAACGCTCTTGAGCATCATCAGGTCTATCTTGAGCGTGTCAAACGTGCTTACAACAAGCACTTGCAACACCGTGACTTCAAAATTGGTGACCTTGTTCTTAAGGAAAATCAAAATGTCACCACACTCGAAAGAAGTCAACGTGGTAAGTTTGCTCCCAACTGGATGGGCCCCTACATTATCACTCATAAATATGGGTCTGGGGCTTATCGTTTATCTTCCATGGATGGTATCCCTGAGGCGGAACCTCTCAATGCCTTGCATCTACGGCCCTTCTATTGTTAAAATCTATCTTACACAAATCTAGTCGCAACTCAGATCTTCCATCCGTCCTAATAACCAGTCATCTACTTTTGTGGTGATTTGAAATCGTGTGGTTCTCCGCCTATTGCCTCGTCTACCTTAAATATGAGTATCGCGGCTCTACTCATTGCACGTTTCTTTTGGATATGTTCCTCCTCATGGTAGGAATACCTTAATCACCACTTCATCTGTCCCAAGTACTTATCTTAATTGGATCTACTCGGGGCATGAGTACATGTTCTTCTATGCTCTCTTCCCCTCCATCTGATCTATCTAGGTCTAAACTCAGCTTCTTCCAAAGAGTTTCAAAAAAAAAAAAAAAAAAAAAAAAAAAAAAAGAAGATGCTATCCAAAAGATAGACTGATCCCTTGAAGGACAGCTATCCATACATTATCAAGTGAATCAAAAAGAAAATAGACCATACCCTCGAAGGATGGCTATCATTAAAATTCAAAATACAGACCGCTCCCTTGAAGGACGGCTGTTTCTCAAAGAAAAATTCAAGGCTTCTTGTAATTAGTCAGCCTTCCAGTCAGTTTATACACTCTTTAGCATCACTGAAAGACTTCCCGCATCGATCAGTCTTTCCATATCAAGCAAACTTCCCGCATTGATCAGTTTGCTTTTCTGTCAAAGTCATGAAGCTGAGATTTAAGACCTTTTGTCGATCATATGGAGAATCCTATTTTCCTATCATGGACATGTATCCTGTCCCTTGTAAATTCCGACAAGATACTTACTTTTCTTTCCATTTCTATCCTAGATCTGGTTTGCGACTAGTTAGTGTCAGGTTTATTTTAATCTTATATAGGGCCTTGTATGCTTGGTCTTTCGGTTTCTTATCTGGATTTTATCTATGGTCGGTTGGAAGTCCGACTTATCATTTCCCTTCTTTTCCGAGTGTCTTCTCTTCTAAGTCACGGTTGTTTCCACTTACATCTTTGGCTCTTGCAAGGAGTATTCCCCATTTCTTTGTCTTGCATCCTGTTAAATTGACATTTCATATGTTAATTCAATCAAAATTTATCTTCTATCAAAATTCCTCTTATCTATCAAAACATCTATCTTTATTCATTTCTCATTAAAATTACATCTATCTATACATCAAACACATCTATCTATTTATCCATCAAAATATTTAAAATATGTACATCTAAGGTACATTATATCTAATCTATATATCAATCACATCCATCAATCTATCCACCAAAATGTACATCCAAGGTACATTATATCTATCCATATCTAATCCAAACATCAAACACATGTACATCCAAGTTACATCACATCCGTCTATCAAAGTTATATCCACATATCAATCTATCTAATCACATCTATTTCTATCATCTTTCAGTCTATACCTATCCAATCACATCTATTTTATCCTCTATCAGTCTATATCTATATCCATCTATCCATGTATATCCAAAATTAAAAGCATGAGTACAATTATATGACAAATAATGAATCTATATCTATATATACATGTGTGTCTGTACAAAAATGGATGGCTTCTAATCAAGCCATCTATACAATGCCTTCCAATCGAGGCTACATCACTATACAGATACAAAATCTATCAAATCTCTATATAGTAAAATCTGAAGCGTGGAGGACACTATCCCCTCCACCCTCCTCTGCACCTGGCTGTCTCTCCTGGCCGCCGCCTATCGAGCTCGATGCACCTGCTGCTGGAGGTCTCGGCCCACCTCGATCTCTCCCAGTACTCCCTCCACCTGAGGCTCCGCTCGCCGTAGCCGTCGCTGCTCTCCTCCTCGCCCCGTATCGAGGCACATCTGGGGCATGCTGCGCTAGGGCATCCTCGTAGTATCTCACCTCAGCGAGGAGAGACTGGTATGTGCTCAGGCTCACAGTACCCGGTGCTCGTAACGATGCTGCCGGTGCTGCTGGGGCTGCTGCCGCTGCTGGTGGTGCCCCTCCTAGGGTCGTACCCTGTGTACCAGAATCTGATGAGGCACCTGTCTCCCCATATTTGGCCCTGAGGGCCTCCCTGTGTCGAAAGTAGCGGTCCCTCTGCTGGATCGCTGTATCTCGCTCCTGGCGAGCGGTGTCTCTCTCCACAATCAGGGCATCCCTCTCCTCCGTCAAAGCCCTGATCTCCTCCAGAGCTACCTGATGTGTCTGTGTGAGGGTGGCATGCTCTCCCTCTAATCTGTCCAGCGTAGCAGCTATATCCTCCTCATCAGCATCTATAGAGGGCGGGAGATGTCGTGGAAGCTCTGTGTCGTACCATGCTGCGTAGCCCTCATCCACCCCCGCGTCATCATCACTGTCTGTGGAGGGTGGGGCCTCTCTCAATGGGTCTGCCGGGATCAAAATCGGCAAATCCGTCTCTCTGCTATCCCGCCTATATGGCGTGTAGGTGGCCGGTACTGTCTGTACTAGGCCAAACTGTCTCAGTATCCGCATAAACGGGACTCGCTCCCACATATCCGGCCTACGGCCCCTGACCACCCGGCTCCGTCTCAGTGCTACCAAGTGGGCATCCTGACCAACCCATGTCGGGAATGCCCGATATGGTCTCCAGATGACCTGATCTGGTGTCAGCGTCCTGAAACGCTCAGAGTACCACTCGGCTGATCTACCTGTATCTCCTGCGGCCATGTCAGCCCGCCATCTCCGAAATCCATAGTCAACACCTCCCACTGCTGCTGGCATCCAAGGAAGCCCGGATGGCCTGATCACCGCTATGTGCTCATATGCCCAGCAATGGAGCACAAAGCTGACGTCAATCCCTGTCCTCCGGCCAGTGGTGTACATCCATAGCTCATGGTAAATCTGAGCTATCAGGGCATCGGCGAAGGCAAAAACCTGTCTGTACTGCAAGATGTCGCACACACAGTCTAATAGTAACAATGGGAATCTCCCACCTCCTGAGTCTGGCAGGGCAAAGTAGGAGATAGCCATCTGAATCAAGGCTATCCGCCTGCTCCGAGGGCTATCCTGCCTGTACTGTGAGGCTATCCTCACTGCCCCAGATACTATCTCTGAGTCATCTGCTCTATCTCTGTATAATCGCACCAGGGCCCTCTGCTGCTGCTCCCGGGGTGTGATCTCGATCGGGTCCCCAGTAATCGGTAATCTGAGGATCCTGAATACATCCTCATGGGTGATCGTCATCTCACCCGTCCTGAACCAAAATGTGCACGTGTGGCTGTCCCACCGTCGCACTAGTGCCCGCATGAGCTCTACATCTCGTGGCACTCGTCTATAATATCGGAAGCCCCCGAGCCCGGCTAGCTCTAAATGCTGCCAGTCTGCATCTGTCACATCAGGGAGAATCGTCTCCAATAGCTCAGGAATGGCATCCCTCATATGAAGAGCCTCTCGTGCCTGCATCCACGACATCAAAAGCATAATTAGTCTCTTATTTTCATAAATCGCATCCTCCAAAACAATAACATCAAAAATAAAAAAGCAATGTTGAACATCTATCAGTCGGCGTCGATTTGTTAAAATCGGCGTCGTTCATTTCAGTCGGCGCCGATTAATACCAATCGACGCCGATCCAAAAACAATCGACGCCGATTAAACCAATCGGCGCCGACTGCCTGGCCGGACGTAAACCAGACCCTGGCCTCCCATGCACAAAAAATCAAACAAAAAAAAAAAAACAAAAAAATAATAAGAAAAGTGGGTTCAAGAATGACCACTTACCCCAGGTCGTGTCCTCCTGCGCTTCTGTCCGCTCCCAGAGGCTTCCATAGTGTTCAAAATCAAATTCTGACTTTCTCTGAATCAATCGTCACGTTGCAAATAAATCGTTTACGTTTTCCGTTCGCATATTTATATGTGCCTGGATTGGTCGGCGCCGATTTTTTGGGTCGACGCCGTTTGTTTTAGTCGTCGCCGATTGTTTTGGTCGCCGCCGATTTTTCATGTCTGTTTGCCATAGTGTTGATGCTTGGCTTACTTATCTATCTGATCATTGTTGTGTGCTGAATCTTGCCTTTTGGCACATATTTTCGATATCACCATCTATTTCGGGTTTGTTCCCTTTGCGTGGAGCACTCGCTTTGTTTGGCAGCTTAGAGTTACGCGGGTCTGTAGGCACTAACGTCGTCTGATTTATAGACCATCTAGTTGTCCCTACCAATGTGTCTCTCTTTAGAGGCTGACTATTTTGCAGTTCTCCTTACACTCATGGGTCTGTAGGCACTAACGTCGTCTCATGAGGAGACCGGCTAGTTTGCCCTACCAATGTGAGTTCCTTAGGTTGCTGCCTTTTTACTTATTTTTATGCGTCATCAATGATCAGATCTACTCCAGACATCCGACTGGGGCATCCTGCATTTTTCATCTACCTCTTTCAAACTCGGGATCGTCTGTTCTATCATCCATCCCATCCCTAGTTTGAGGGGGATCACATCACCACAAATTCTTCTCTTCTTCCATTTCCTTGTTTTTGTCTCATAACCTTGCTTATCGCAAGTTACTTGACAAAAAGGGGCAAAATGTAGACACTTAAAATTGGTTACTCAATTTAGTGTCCCTCTCATCCATTTACTTGCTTAGGTAACCTGGGGCACGTTTTACGTCACCAACTATCCCCTTGGGATATTATCCAATTTGTGATTTAATCACTTACTCCAAATTTAGTTCATCCCATCACATCTTACCCATGAGTGATTAAATATTAAATATTTAATTACGCTTCTTCCCATGCATCTTAATCACTTATCCACCCCAAATTTATTCTATCTATGTATCACATCCATATTTCCTCTTCCCTAAGCGGGATATTTCCCGTAGTCGGGATAAGTCTTATCTTTCTCGAAATCGATCATTTTTGGCCACCTCGGGAGTCTTTTCCGCGATCGGCGCCGACCCATATGGTCGGCGCCGATTTTCTAGGAGCGGCGCCGATTATAAAAGCAAGCCCAGAGCTCAGTTCTAGGGACCGAAAAAGAGACCACGAACGAGTGAAAAAGTGAACAGACGAAAAAAGGAAGCACTTACGAACGAACAGAGAGCGAGAAAGATACAGGTTGTGAGAAAGAGAGATCTTTTTAGCATCAATTGTATCAAATTAGGGCAGATCCTGTCCGAATCAATCCCTGAGAGGAGCACCGTTACTCTGTCCCTGTCACATCAGCATCGCACACCACCATCTATCATCTGGTGACTCTGTTCCAGTGTCTCGCCAACTTCGGCACATCCAGCAGACCACATTCACCTTCCAATTCCCGAATCTTATCGCACAGTCCCTGATTGATCGATCTGCCTCCAGTCGACGCCGATTCTACCCAGTCGACGCCGATCCGTCTCAATCGACGCCGATCTTAGTCAGTCGACGCCGATCAATCTCAATCGACGCCGATTCTACCCAGTCGACGCCGATTTCCCTGCAGATAGGTAAAAGGACACAGGTAACACAAATCCTGCATTATTTCATAGTTCCCTGTTTTCTGTACTTTCTGTCTGCTGTTTAGATTCTGTCTTATCACTGCAATCAGAAAATCTAGCTTTTTACTTACATCTTTTATCATGCATGCTTCTTTTCTTAATTGAAAACGTGGACTGACATCCGCCGAGGAAGCTTATCGCTTCCCGAACCCGCTTCTCGGGCAGTCCACCTAAATACCTTTTAATGTGGTCTTTTTCTGTCAAGCAATCGGTGTCTTGCAGGTTACTCGGATCCATTGTGCGAGTTGCTCGTGTGCGCCCGTCTTATCTACATCGGCTTCCTCATCCATCTACATCTTCATCAGGTATCGATTTTATTGGAGTTTTTCAGGGTTTTTGTGTTTAGTTTGGTGCATTAACTTGGACAGGTAACAAGCGATATCACCCTTGTTTGGATAAACTATCGACCTTTGCCTATGCATTGCTGGTTTACTCGTCAAATAATATACCCTAGTCGCACTAATGCATTTCCACGTGCGTCTGCTTCTTTGGACCTACCTCACCACCTCACCATCATCTCCTCACCATTTACCCTTTATCAACCCTATCCCTGATTTCACGCTATCTCAATCTGTGATAGATTTGAGGGGGATTATCTATACCCTTAATAGGGGAAACCACTTCATATTATTGTCCGTGCAGCTTTACAAAATAAACTACACGACAAAAAGGGGCTAATGTAGACACCAAATTTGTGTCTTACAACCCCTTGTGACCCGCATCTCATTTTGCAACCTAACCTCACCACCTAAACCTTACACAATTATTTATTAATTATCTTATAATTAATAAATCCACATCGCCATACCTGCCACCTCATGTCGCCACCTCATCATGACCTAGTCTTAACCCTAAACTAACCTAATTAAGACCTATAACTTACTCCAAATCCACACCTATGACTAATTACTCCTTACCCGCACCCAAAACCAACTTCATAATGACTTGACCAAGCCCGCAACCAATCCCTCGGAAGAAAATGTGGGGAAGCTGGCTATTTTACCAAAAATAGCCCGCTTTGACCTGACCGATACCGGTTCCTACTCGACCGCCGTCGGTTGCGTAACCACCATCGGTTCCCTGTAAATGACCACTTCCAACCAAAAACAAAGGATCGGATTTTCATTTGATCGGGGAAAAAGAGAAATCATCGAAAGGATCCATATTTTGCTTGGCCGAGCAGAGACAAGTGAAGAAACAGGAAGAGTTTGCAGAGAAGGACATCAATCCTAAGACTGCAACTGAATAACCAGAGCCCAGTAACACTCATCCAAGCATCAGAAGAGGAGATAACTCATCTTGGATTGTCAGATCATCCAACTTGGGTCCTGTCTTCATCATCACAGTCCTGAAACCTGCATCTGCATCAGGGACGAGTAAGTAGTGTTTTATATATGTTTCTAAGCACCATTTTCTTGAGCCTGTTGATTAATAGTAATCATAATTTTATTCCTAGATCTACTACCAGCAACTATTGCACTTAACCTTCACCCATACCTCCTGATATTGCCCAGAAGGCCATTTTACCACACTCTAAGTCTTCCCTATCCTCCCATCATTCCCCTCAGCCATCCACCAATCTTAATAACCCCACAATCACCTTGTAACCAACCTCTATCTAGAAGCACTTAGATTGCTGACCCTACCGGTATCGTTTATCCCCTATCGGCAGCGGTTCTCTAACCGTGGTCGGTTATCCAGTGACCGGCGTCGGTCACTATGACTTATACCCCAAAACATTTTTCTCGCCTATTTTCCACCTAACAACCTCAGATCCAGTCTGGTTTATCCCTCTAACTCAACTTGGATGTATCAATGACCAGTAACCGAACCAACAACGTGACGCTTTATTATTGATAATTTAGCTTCTATTGCTTTGTAACGAGATACTTAAATCGTGATTTTGAAATAGCTTTCTTTGTTATCATTTGTGTTAATTCGTATTAAAAGGGGAACTGACCACCTTTGAAAGGAAGTTTTATATTTCCTGGGCCTAAGGCAGCTCCCTCATTTATTGTCTAATTAAAATCTGGTGGTCCTATATTCTTACTTGCAGGTAGTCCTTCCAAGACAAAAAGGAGTTCTTCGCAGTCGATCTGATCTTTATCTACGGTACGCGCACACCATCTCAACATTCAACAGGTATTCCTCCTAGCCCCAACCCTTATCTGTTTCTCGAAGGAATGATAGGATAGAAGCAATTCTATTCTGTAGAGCCAAAACATTCCGTGTAAAACACCAAGTCCAAGATCCCAATCAGAGATTCTTGATCCCAAGAAGGATTTTGCATTATTAAAAATGATATTATGAGGAACACCAAACCTTGTAAAAATTTATTCAAGAAAATCTAAGATAGCTAATTTAGTAGCTTCTTTTAATGGTGCAGCTTCTGCCCACCTGGTGAAATAATTTATTGTTGTTAAAACCCATTTGTGACTAGAACTAGATGAAGGGATAATTATGCCAATGAATTCAAGACCCCATAATATAAATAGCTGATCTACTTGAATTGGATGAAGTGGGAGAGTAGCCAAAATTTTATTTCCAGTGAAGAGTGCAAATTCTTTACACTTTTTCACCCATCTATGAGCATTTGCGAACAACATAGGCCAAAAGTATCCTAACTTTATAATTTTTATAGCCACAGCTCTAGCAAAAAAAATTCCACCCAAGAAAACATTATGAAACTCAGGAAGAACCTTGTCACATTTCTCACCTTCAATGCACCTGAGTGGCACTCCATCAACATGCCTTTTGAATAATACTTCATCAACTAGAGCATAGGGAATAAATTGCAACCTTAGGTGTCTTATTTTTTCTTTTTTTAGCCCAGCAGGATAAGCTCTTGTAGATAGAAAGTTATTCATATCAGTGGTCCAGTTGTGATCATTGAATATGTCTCCTTATCTTCATGTAATTAAACATTATTTGCAAGCTCTTCAATTATGAATGAATTCTTTTGGTGATCCTGAGCATCTAGAGCCAACTACTCACAAAGTGCTCTTCCTCCTACCAACTTTGTGGCCTTGATAGTCACATCATATTCCATAATTTTAGTCACCCATCCAACTCATTTCTCACTAATCTCTTCTCCTATGATAAAGTCTCTAACACTGGAATATGAAACCAATACTTTAATATGGTTAGTAACAAACATACTTTTTAACTTCTTCAAAACTCTCATGATGGAAAACACCTACTTTTCAATGTGGTTGTACTTGAGCTCATAATTCTTCAATGTTTGACTGAAGAAGGCCACTGGATGTTCTAGTTCCTAATCATTTTGTTGAGTTAAAACCGCAGTAAGACTAGATTCAACCCCATAAAAATATAGAATGAAATATTTAGCACAGTCAAGGTTGATCAATGTGGGGGCTTGAGAAATATCTTGTTTGATTTTATCAAATATCTCCTTTCCTTCAGCTATTCACTTGAAATTTGAATCCTTCTTGATTATGAGAGTAATAGGCCTCACAAAACCTGTAAAGTTAGGAGTGAAATGACTAACAAAGTTGAATTTTCCAAGGAATTACTGTAAAGCCTTCTTGTGAGCTAGAAAGGAAAGATCCAGAATGGCTAAGATTCTTTCCAGATCAATGGTAATACCTTCTTTTTACACAATGTGGCCCAAAATATTTCCCCTAGGGACTGTAAATTTGCATTTCTTAGGATTGAGAGACACATCAAATTCCTTACATCTCTCAAATACCTTTTGAAGATGACTGATGTGATATTGACTATGCTTTGAAAAAATGGTGATATCATCAAGATAAACAAGAATGAATTCATTGATATAGCCCTTAATGGAAATTTCCATCACTCTTTGAAAGGTTGCACCTACATTTTATAAGCCAAAGGGAATTTTTTGGTATGCATATGATCCCCATTTGGTGGTGAATGTAGTTTTATACGGATCTTCTTCATTAAGTTTTATTTGATTAAAACTTGAGTATCAATCAAGCATGGAATAACTTTCACCTCCTACTTTTGTCTGTAGAATCTACTCTATGGAAGGTATGTGATAGTGATCCTTAGGAGAGGCCTTATTCAAGTCCCTGAAATTGACAAAAAGTATTATTTCCCCATTTTTCTTCCTTACTAGGACCATATTTGAAACCCAAGTAGCGTACTTAATAGGAAAGATTATATTGGCCTCAATGAGTTTAAACAATTCCTTTCTCATGAGGGGCTCAATCTTGGGGTTAACTAGCCTCTGTTTCTATCTAATTGGCTTGACATTAGGATCAAGATCAATAGAATGTTGAACTATATCTGGATTAAATTATTTTAAATCTTCATAGTACCATGAGAAACACATCACTAAATATTTTGCACAAGGAGATAAAAGCATGTTTTTCATCCTCATCACATACCTTCCCAAGAAGGAGTTCTTTATCTGGGGCAATTGTAACTGGTTGACAGTCTTATTACTTTTCCACCATGTTTTTCTCCACACCTTTGAATTCATAATCTAGACTAAAGATTTGTTCTGAAGTGACCAATCCCTTTGGCAATTTGTTCGTTTTTCAGCCGAATAATCTAATCATTGTAGCTATAAGATAAATCAGATTGCATTATTGAGGAGAACTCAACTTCATTCTAGATAAAATGCACAATTGTTTCATTTCTTTCAAACACCTGCCAAACGGTCTCATTATTTAGGATGGATGGTCTGACCACCATCTTGATATATTATGTACTTCCCTTTATCAAATCCTCAATGGGTGAGAATTGAGAACCAAGAGCCACCATTTGATCTACATCCTTATTTAATTTTCACAACTTGAAGGTTAATGGTGTCAAAGCTCTCTAATAAATCCCAGACTCTATATTTGTAAGCCTTTAACAGCTTGTTCTTTGTGCCACACTTCCCCCTGATTTGATAAATGACCATTTTAGTATCTCCAAATACCTGTAATTATTTTATTTTCCTTTTCTCACCAATTAGAAGACCATGCATCAATGCTTCCAACTTAGCTACATTGTTAGAACATGTAAATTTCAATATGTGAGAAAAGAAGAACTTCTCATTCATTGGTGAATTCAGCACAACACCTGGCCCATCTCTGTTTTTACTTCTAAAACCATCAGAAAACATCTGCCATAGTCCAAAAGTATTTTATTTTGCTTACTTAAATGGCATGGGAATAATAGATTGTTCATGGAGAATGCAATAAGTACTAAGACCAATCTCAAAGGTTTAATCTCTTCAGCATAAGGATCAAATTTGTGGTCTCTCTTAACCCATTCATCTAGCAATAAATTAGGCATGGAAGGAGGGATAGGTTGTTCATCTGAAACTGATTCTTGTTCATGTTTTTCTTGTATTAGAAAATTTGATTGGATAAGGGTGGGGTCATAAGACTTAATATTATAGGAAAAGATGGGATAATCTTGTATTGTAAATCTTGTACCATATTTAGTTCTTAAAAGCATGTGATTCCAATCTGGAGACAAATAACCACCTACCTTGGCAATGAAATATCTAGATAAAAAATGTCAAACATGGGAGGTAGGTCAATTACTAGAATGTCATGAGTTATGGTAAGACTTTCGTAGGCACAAAGTGTTAACTCGAGATATTTAATCACTACCAATACACCCATGGTTGAACCATGAAGCTATAAAACTCCCCTAGACATAGGATTGTATTTAAGACCTAGGATATCAGAAATTTTCTTGGGCATTACATAGGTGTTATCCCATAATCAATCATGAAATTATGAGCCAAATGCTTGTCAAAAATAAATGACATGTAAAAATAAGGGGATTTAACAATCTTACTCACTTGGTCTTCCTATTCTTGATAGACATTCATGATAACATGAGCCTTATGCATCAATGGATCCACCTAAGGAATTTGCTTGAGCGATTCACACAAGAGATATCTCTAAGATGGAATAACCAACGCATCCCACATTGTCACATTGACATTGGTATTCTTCATTTTCTCAACAATACTAAATGGAAGACCCACAGAATTATACATCTACAACATGTTAGTATCCATTTTCTGTTGTTGCAATGTTTAAATAGGCAGCTTTGATTGAACAATAACTTATTTTTCTAAGATATATTTACTAGGCATTTCAAGAAACGTTTTGTTGTCCAATCCAATCTCTTTCTCCTTAGTAGTGATATTATTCTTTCCAGAGGAAGATGGAAGCTATGATTCCTGAATCCTTTTCCTATATCTTGTATTATTAACAATGCTAATTTGAGATACGTTAGAGCTACTTGCCACTTGATTTAATGCAAAAAATCATCAACTCTGAAGAACATGAGATTGACATCAATATTGGTCTCTTAGACTGATTTTACATTTGAACTAAGTGCTTCTAGAAGTGGCTCTTACTGTAGACACCAAATTTGTGTCTTACGACCCCCTGTGCCCCGCATCCCATTTCGCAACCTAACCTCATCACCTAAACCTTACACAATTATTTATTAATTACCTTATAATTAATAAATCCACATCGCCATACCTGCCACCTCATTTCGCCACCTCATCATGACCTAGTCTTAACCCTAAACTAACCTAATTAAGACCTATAACTTGGTCCACATCCACACCCATGACTAATTACTCCTCACCCGCACCCAAAACTGACCTCATAATGACTTGACCAAGCCCGCAACTAATCCCTTGGGAGAAAAGGAGGGAAAGCTGGCTATTTTACCAAAAATAGCCCGCTTTGACCGAACCGATACCGGTTCCTACTCGACCGCCGTTGGTTGTGTAACCGCCATCGGTTCCCTGTAAATGACCACTTCCAACCAAAAACAAAGGATCATATTTTTCATTTGATCGAGAAGAGGAGAAATCATTGAAAGAATCTGGATTTTGCTTGGCCGAGCAGAGACAAGTGAAGAAACAAGAAGAGTTTGTAGAGAAGGACATCAATCCCAAGACTGCAACTGAATAACCAGAGCCCAGTGACCCTCATCCGAGCATCAGAAGAGGAGATAGCTCATCTTGGATTATCAGATCATCCTATTTGAGCCCTGTCTTCGTCATCACAGTCCTGGAACCTGCATCTTCATCAGGAACGCGTAAGTAGTGTCTTGTATGTTTTTGAGCACCGTTTCTTGAGTCTGTGGATTGATAGTAATTACAAGCTCATTCTTAGATCTACTACCTACCAGCACCCTATACTTAACCTTCATCCATACATCCTTGTACTGTCCAGAAGACCATTGTATCACACTCTGATTCTTCCCTGCCCTCTCATTATTCCCCTCAGCCATCCACTAGTATTAATAACCCCACAATCACCCTGCAACCAACCTCTATCCAGAAGCACCTAGATTACTGACCCTACCGGTGTCGGTTATCCCCTACCGGCAGCGGTTCTCCAACCGCGGTCGGTTATTCAGTGACCGGCATCGGTCACTGTGACTTATACCCCAAAACCTTCCTCTCACCTCTTTGTCACCTAACAACCTCAGATCCAATCTGGTTTATCCCTGTAACTCAACCTGAATGTATCAACGACCAGTAACTGAAAAAACAACGTGACTCTTTATTATTGATAGTTTAGCCTCTATTGCTTTGTAACGAGGTACCTAAATCGTGAGTTTGCAATAGCTTTCTTTGTTATCATTTGTGTTAATTCGTATTAAAAGGGGAACTGACCACCTTCAAAAGGAAGTTTTATATTTCTTGGGCCTAAGGCAGCTCCCTCATTTATTGTCTAATTAAAATCTGGTGGTCTTGTATTCTTACTTGCAGGTAGTCCTTCCAAGACAAAAAGGAGTTCTTCGCAGTCGATCTGATCTTTCTCTACGGTACGCGCACACCATCTCAACATTCAATAGGTATTCCTCCTAGCCCTAACCCTTATCTGTTTCTCAAAGGAATGAAAGGATAGAAGCAAGTCTATTCCACAGAGCCAAAACATTCCGTGCGAAACATTTTAGCACGCCCGATGGGACCCATTTCGGGTTTCTGTTTCTCTTGCTTGCTTTCATTTAGGAAGCATACTTGTTGTTTGCTGCTTTTTGTTATATTTAGTAAAAGAATTTGTCTTGCTTTCCCAGTTTTGATTTAGTGAAAGTCATCTTCTTTGCTTCATCGAATATCATTTTCGATTTGGGTTTAAAACACGTGCATTACATTCTTGCTTGTTGTTTTCAATTCTAGTGAACATAGATTAAGTAACAGGTCGTACACGTGGGGGTGATTTCCACGGTATTGACAGGAAATTAATCTTACTTTCACTGCACAACACATACCAAATCACTTCATAATTAACACAACAGCTCAAAACATCCCCCCTTTTCCGCGGTATTCCTCCGCCCGATTGAGGTAACCTTATAAGCCAAAACAAACTTGACATTTCCCCTAAGTATTTTGTTTAGGATTGACATCATTCTGTGTCTAAAGGCATAAGCCTAAATTGATTAAAATTAACCCTAGGGTTAGTCTATTAATTTTTTTGTGCATTCTTTCTTGTTTTCCATTCTGTTTCTCTGTTATACACTGTTTTCTGTGATCACTACAGAACAGTTTGGTAGGCATATTAATTACTATTAACACCAAATCAACAACTTCTTACTGTTTCTTACACCAGTTCTATTATACCAACATCGGTTAGCTTACCGACGTCGGCTATAGCCTGACCGACATCAGTTATCTGGCCGATATCGGTTACTGTCTTTCACAGTTTCTGAAACCAGCAACCTACCAATTTCAAACATCTTCTTATCTGTTTCTGTTCCTGATAGAAAGAAACCCTATTGTGTACTCCTATTCATGGTTGTTATCACTCAAAAGCAAGCTGCCGCCATGGTTTCACATGCTTGCTCTGTGCCTTTTCCTGAATCACCCCCTTCACATTCTATAGGGAATCCTATGGATACCAGCGAGGTTCCTAAAATTCCTGTAGGAGATAAAGAATTTGCCAAATTTCTGGATGCTAATCCTAGCGCTATACAATACTATTTGTCTCATGCCCCTGACTGTACACCTAACTGTCAACTCCTTGTTGGCATGCCTATCAGTATAGCTGCTCATTTAGCTCCTTCTCTGCCTGATGACTCCGCTTTGCCTTCCGCATCCTTAGTCCCGTCGCCTACCTCAACAACTCCAGGGGTTCATACGGCACAGATTGGCTTTCCTTTGGTTAATCTTGGGCCCAACATGTCATTACCACCGACTGCTCCTACCTCGTCTCTCTTGTAGACTGTTCCGTTCATGACTTGCTCTCTACCACCTATCCACACGAGCTTTCCTTCTCAAGCTCCGCCCACCTTTTCATTTCCACACACATATCCGGTAACCTCAACGTCTTATATAGGACATCCCTATTCGGTTGCCTCAACACATTCATCCTTCATACCTTATCAACATTTAACCCCACCATTGTCTAGCGGTGGCCCTTGGTCCAATTTGCCTCCGTTTACCATAACCCCACCATCATCTCATCCAACTACTGATTTAATTAAACAAATGATGGACAAAATGTAAAATCTGGAGGCTTCTGTTTCAAGAAGTCATAGTGCCTTGACATACGAGCAAGTTTTTCAGGAGCCTATCCACCCTTCAATCCCCCTTCATTCATATCCTCCTCAATGGGAACTACCAAAATTTACTCATTTTAATAGTAAGGAGGACCCTTAACAACACTTGTGATCATTTAGACATGCCTGCTATCTGATTGCTCACGAAGACACTTTACTACTCCACACCTTTCCCGTGTCCTTATCAGGACCCGCCTTGGAGTGGTACAGTGCTTTAACCCAGCACTCAATCTTCTCTTTTAACCAGCTAGCCCAATCTTTCTTGGATCATTTCTCCATTAACATTGCCAAGAAAGTATCTATCACCGACCTCTATGCCATCCGACAATTTGAAGACGAATCTATCGCAAATTTCATTGGACGATGGAAGGGCCTTATCAACTAACTTACGTATGCCTTGCCTCAGGCCGAACTTATCGAACTGTTTACGCGGGCCTACGCTAAGCACATCTCTCCTACCCTCCAAATTTAAACTTTCTGTACATTTGACGAGGCCTTTACTATGGCTCAAAAACTAGAGATTCGAGCCTTAGAGGAAGAGAAATTACGATTGCAAAAACAAAAACCCCACTTTCCGAACCCAAGATTCCACCAACAAACCTAACACCACCAATCCTCACCCATCGACTGCTTCAAAATCAAAAGGGGCCGTGCACGCAGTGATGGTCAAATCCCAACCACCGTCTAATACCCCGCCAAAAACTACCTATAAGTATAAAGCAGAGCCCATCAATTACACTCCCTTGGGAGAAACATATGGTGTGATATTGGAAAATTTTCTTAAAGCAGGAGCCATTACCTTACCTCCTGTTAAACCTCACTCCGGGTTTGATTCCACTCGCGCCATACCTTCTTGGTACAAAGAAAATGACTTCTGTAACTTCCACCGCGTGAAGGGACACAGTCATGAAAATTGCAAGATGTTGAAAAACATAGTGCAAGAAATTTTTGATGCGGGAGATATAGCCCTCGATAATCCTAATGCCCCTGCTAACCAAAATTTGAAAATATTCAACAAACCATTCCCAAACCACTCTTCTAACAGTAATCTAAACCAAGATATCTTAGCCGAGGAGAGCATTCATGAGATCCATGTAGTCTTTGATTCCCAGCTACAAACCTCTATCGAACAAATTCTGAATCAAGCCTCTTCACTAACGCAGGAAACCGAACCCCCTTCCTCGCCATCAAGACAAACTGAAATCCTTGTCGTTCCTTTACCCATCAAGGAATTAACTGCCCAGAGTTCCCTTCTCACAAATGAGCCTTCTTACACCACATCCTTGCAAGACTGTGAGCGGATGTTATCTAATTTATCTATTTCCCAAACGTCTCCTTCTACCATTCTTGCTATACAAGAAGAAGGCTCGCCACTTCTTTTGTCATCCTTAGATGGAAAACCTCTTGAACCGACATCACCACATTCTTTAAACATGACGGATCCTCTCAAACACGCCCTCCTACCTATTAGTTCTTCATCCCCTAAATATTTTCAGTGACTGGTTGACCTCTTAATGCCCATTGATACAGTGCCTCATCTACCCCCTGTATCACCCCCACAGTGGACCGGAATCACAACCCACCTTTCTTCCATACAAAAGTTCCTATTCACATGTGAGGACTGTCATTCCCCAAAAGATAGACAGGTCCTATGGGAACGTTTGAGTATGCCATATTCTACTCAAATGTAGATGACTGATCCAGATGCCTCTACCATATACCCAAAGTGTTTACAGAAGCTTAAAATTCCTATGTCCTCATCTTCACCCCCCTCATCTCTACCAAATACCTCATCCACTTCTATTAACCTAACCAAATCTTCCCCTACGCTTGGGACCTCACCAATACCCAGTCTAACACACCCACCTAAGTGGCTTGATTTATCTAAAAATAAAGCCATCCATCCCATTAGGAGACAAACTCAATCTCCTCAATCTATGCCGCTATCACAACTAAAACCCTTGTTGTCACACCTACCTTCCATATTGGGACCCCATCCCTCTACCTTGCATCAATATATCATACCTCTTGTGTTTTCTTTAAAGTGACCTATGCCTTCTGCACCCATACAGAAATCCAAGGGTATAGCAACACCGTCACCCCGTGGATCCTATCCACCTATCAACCCTAAACAAATTCCATCATCAAAAGATTTGTTTTCTGTCACTCCTATTTCTCCGTGGTTGAATACTGATACCACATCATCTATGGCCTCATCATCCAACCAGCTAAACATAGCTTCTGCGTCAAAGAAGCCACGTTTAGTTAAAACCCATTATCAAAACTCCTTGGCTAAACCACCACCCATACAAACCAACTATACCACGTCATCACCAGAATCGACCCAGTCAATAGCCTCCTCTTCCTCTGACTTTGACCCACTCAAAGGGTCTTATGCCAAAATCCTTGCTATGTTGGTAGAGAATGCGACCATTTCCCTACCCCCACTTAGACCTTATGATCCATCTAAACCTCGACCTATAGGTTACGATGAGTCTAAAATCTGTGCTTACCACCGCACACCAAGACATGACGTAGAGGGATGCAAAGCGTTGAAAGCTATACTTCGTCAGTCACCTCTCTCAGATAGAAAAGTTAAGAAAGACAACTTACGAAGAGAGAGACCTTTAGCTTCAATTCCCTCTCCTATACCACATGTCCCCGCCTCACCAAGATCTATCATTATTACGGCCCCACCTCTCGAAGACCATGACCTATCCCTACCGTCTTCCTCCTCTCGTATTCACGAGATCAATATGATTAGTGTTGCTACTCGAGGGCAAAAAAACAATGGGAAAGCAAAAGAAAACACACCTGTGGCATCTCTTTCTCCGTCCACCATCCCAATGGCACCACCACCTAAAGTGGTTATTCGCGGACCCGCCTATCCCGTCTCTAATGGAATTTCCCACCGAACCATGATCAAACAGCTTCACCAATCACCTGTAAAAATGACACTATATGATCTCATTCAGACTTCTGAATCTCATCGACAAGCTCTCGTTGAAATCCTTCAAGGGATTGAGGTCTTACCTAATGAAACCTTGCCTGTTACCTCTATTCTAACACCCAATCATGTTGCCTCGCTCACAAAACAATCTATCTCCCCAACCACTTCTGTCTCTGTACAACAAGCCGCTGCTGTCAGTTTCTCCAAAGATGAAATTATTGACTTTGGTGCTGAAGATCCTGACCCTGGTATTTTCATCTCAGCTTATGTCCGGGACATTCGGGTACGTCGTGTTATGATTGATGGGGGTGCTAGCCTAAACATCATCTCTTCAAACTCCTTCCAACAAATGAATATCCCTTCAAGTTGCATGTGTGCCAACCCCATCATGTTGCGGTCATTCAATGATGCTATTACTTCTAACTTAGGCACCGTGATCCTTAACATTCGTGTAGGGCCACGCACTTTACCTGAACTCTTCTATGTCCTTAAGGGAGAGTTCCAATATAATATGTTGTTAGGCCGCCCTTGGATCCAGGCTATGGGATGCGTTCCTTCCACCTTACATAGATGCATAAAATTTGAGTACGAGGGGAAGTCCTACACCGTAAAAGCTGATCCTCCCCCCTTCAAAACCTGCAATATGTTGTATCACCCTAATGATGTGCTTGTACCAGTCAAGACACCCATTCATCCAACCCAACCATCCACTTCAACCGCACCTACACCTTCAACCAATGAAACCGCCATCACAAATACCACTTCCTTTCCCGCAAATAACATCCCAACCTCCGACCCCTTAGTAGATGTTTTTCAACGCCTTACTCTGGGGGAATATCACCTATATAATGTTAGCTCTTTCCATACCCCGCAGGAGTACGGACAGTTGCATGCACATCCTACCTACAACCATCACGTGGGGGACGTAATCTCTTACGGACCACCCTGAACCTCCTTTTGAGGTGGTTCCCTTC
The DNA here is from genome assembly GCA_019776745.2 of Taxus chinensis. NCBI lineage: Eukaryota > Viridiplantae > Streptophyta > Pinopsida > Cupressales > Taxaceae > Taxus > Taxus chinensis. Next base: position 71,640,644 of record CM034156.1, read on the forward strand.
CAATCTGATTTTCAATACTTGACAAATCGTCGTTTTTCCCTCACCTTCTTGACTCGCTATGCTTGGAAAGGCTTTGGTTTTGGTCTTTATGAACAAGGCTGACATACACTCATTCCCGTGACTACACGCAAACATAATGATCGTAGTGGTCTCAGTTTTCCTGAAACACTTACACTGGAGAAACTTCGTGTCAGTTATATCCTGAAAGATGACGACGTCACCCCTACCAAACCATCATCACCCATTTTGCCATCATTACCCACAGAGTCGATAGACCCTAAATCTATCCCTCCTAACTTTTTTTTTCATAAATGCTATCTTCCTAGGTCCTCTCACTTATCAACGAGATAATGAGGACCCATCTTCTCTTCCCCTTCTGTATCCAGACATGATCGAAGAGGATTCGCCTTTGATTAATGTTGTTGAGTGCCAGGATGACGACTCCATACTCACTTACCTTGGTGCAGATGACTCCTATATTCAACGCGCCTTACCATCTGAAACTCAAACCATGTTGAACGAGTCAACTATAGAAATCAACATGCACATAGAGGAGGATCCTCACATTGTGAAGATCGGACAATCCCTTAGTGCATCAGAACAAGTCACCTTTACTACCTTTCTCCGTACCCGCAACCAAGCTTTCGCTTGGTCCTACGCTGACATGCCAGGAATTGATCCTGACATTGCTGTCCATAACATCACCCTAAATCCCGATTCCAAACCAGTCAAATAAAAACTGAGAAAAATGCATCCACGCATTGCCCTCTTGGTCAAAGAAGAGCTTCAACGAATTCTTTCTGTTTCCTTCATTTTTCCTATTGACTATCCTCAATGGATTTCTAACATCGTACCTGTCACTAAAGTGACGGGGGGACTTCGGATATGCATGGATTTCTGAGACCTTAACCTCACTTGCCCCAAGGATGACTTCCCCCTCCCAAGTATTGATCAACTGGTTGATCTCACTGTAGGCCATGAAATGCTTTCTCTCATGGATGGTTTTTCGGGATACAATCAAATTTTGGTAGCCCTGGCTGATCAGCATAAAACTACCTTCATAACTCCTTGGGGAACCTTCTGTTATCGTGTCATGCCGTTTGGCCTTAAGAATGCTGGTGCAACCTATCAGCGGGCTATGACTTACATTTTTCATGACATTATGCACACTATCCTTGAGGATTATGTCGATGATCTTCTTGGAAAATCTAAACATCGCAGTGAACATCTCGATGTTTTAACCATTATTTTTGATCGCCTGTTACAATATTCAGTCCGGCTTCAACCAAAGAAATGTGTCTTTGGTGTTCTTTCGGGAAAACTTCTTGGCTTCATCATCTCTTTACGTGGCATTGAGGTCGATCCATCTAAAGTCAAAGCTATCCTAGAAATGCCCCCACCCAATAACCTCAAACAATTGCGTAGTTTGTAGGGTAAACTTCAATCCATCCAGCGTTTCATCTCCCAACTCTCATATCGATGTCAACCTTTCCATCACCTTCTTAAAAAGGACATTGCCTTTTAATGGAGCAAAGAATGTCACCAAGCCTTTGAAGCTCTCAAAGCCTATCTCTTGTAGCCACCCGTGCTTATCCCACCACAGGACGATCACCCTTTCTACCTTTACCTTTCCGCCACTGACCACACCATAGGAGCCATGCTCGCACATCGTGACTCTGAGCATCGAGAACAAGTCGTTTATTATATAAGTCATACTCTCATGGATTACGAGACTATGTATACACATGTAGAAAAATTGTGCCTAGCCCTATCATTCGTAGCCACCAAACTTCGACATTACCTCCTAAATCACAAAACTTTTGTCATTACCAACACGGACCCCATTCATTATATGTATGCCAAACCACATCTAAACCAACGCATCGCCCGATGGCTTATGCTCCTCGCTGACCTCGACCTTGAGTTTGTACAATAGAAGTTAATCAAAGGACAAACTATTGCAGACCAACTTGCAGAGGCCCCTTTACCTGGGGAACAATTCACCAATTTTAATTTCCCCGACGAACTCATCACCACTCTTTCACTCAGGGAAGAGTCGTATCCAATGACCCTCTTCTTCGATGGATCCAAATGCTAGCACGGCGGAGGAGCCGGCATTGTTCTCATTCCTATTAACACTGAACCTATGCCTCTTTCATTCCGGCTCGATTTCCCCTACACTAATAATACAGTGGAATACGAGGCCCTCGTTTTGGGTCTCCAGGTTGCGTTACACTTAGGTGTCAAATCTATTAATATTTTTAGCGACTCTCAATTGGTATTCAATCAAGTTATGGGCATCTACCAATGTAAAAATGAGGAACTTCAAAAGTACAAACATTACGTGGATTCACTTTTGACCTCATTTACTCATTATTCTATCCAGACCATTCCCCGCTCCACTAACAAATTTGCGGATACTATGGCTTGCTTAGCCTCGCAAATTCCTGCATCACCAACTGACTCTAACATATTCGTCTTGGTCCAACAACTCTTTGCCCCATCTTACTCAACCTCGGTTGTTTGTATGATGAATAATGTGTCTGCTAATTCACAGGATACCTGGTACCACCAATTTCACGACTACCTTACAACCTCTATTCTCCCACCTAACCTAACTAGTACCGGCAAACGCGCTTTTCTTAAATGTGTTTCTCGTTATGTCATCATGGGGGGAATCCTTTATAAACGTGGCTTTGATGGTATCCTCCTTTGATGTCTAACCGGCGCAGAGGTCACCTGTACCATCCAACAGGTCCATGACGGTATTTGTGGCAGACATTTTAGTGGCCTTGCCGTGGCTAACTGAATCCTTCGCCTAGGTTATTATTGGCCTACTCTTAATAATGACTGCTACGAATATGTTAAGCATTGTGTTATGTGTCAACAACATGCCAACCTTCAACATACTCCTAGCCATCCGCTACAGGTCGCACGAGATCTTTGGCCTTTCTCACAATGGGGTTTAGACCTTATTGGTGAGATCCACCCGCCCTCTTTGCAACGTCACCGTTGGATTATCACAGCAACCGAATATTACACAAAATGGGTGGAGGCCATTCCACTCATTTCAATCAAAAAAGAAAAAATTGTCGAATTCGTTAACCATCACATTATCTGTCGTTTTGGTATTCCTCATCGCCTAATAACAGATAATGGTAAATCTTTCAAAAATAAGTTGTTACAAGACCTTTGTGACAACTTTGGTATCAAACTTAGTTTCTCATCACCTTACTCTCCACAGGCCAATGGTCAAGCTGAATCTTCTAATAAAACCCTAACCAAAATCCTCATGAAAGTTGTTAATGATTCTGGAAGAAATTGGCATGATCGCATTCCCTTTGCCCTTTGGGCTTATCGTATTAGCATTCGTACCTCCACTAATGCCACACCATTTTCTTTGGTATATGGTACCGAGGCTGTCTTGCCTCTCGAAATACAAATACCCTCCCTCAAAATATCTCTTCAGGATATTCTCACCAACGATGATTTCTGCCAAGAGTGATTATCCCAATTAGAACTTCTTGACGAGTTTCGTCTTACGGCTCTTGATCACCTTCAAATCTACAAAAAACGCATCAAGCGTGCTTATGATAAACAACTTCATGAGCGTACCTTTAAGGTTGGTGATCTTGTCCTCAAAGAGAATCAACATGTAACCAAACTAGAAAAGAGCAAACACGGAAAATTTGCTCCTAATTGGATTGGGCCTTACATTATCACTCACACTTATGGGTCAGGCACTTATCATTTAGCTTCTCTTAATGGTAAACCTGAGCCTGAGCCCCTTAATGCCTTGCATCTTCGACCATTCTACTGTTGAAATTAGTGTTATATCACTTCTTATCTACCTTATGCTCATCCCTTGAGCTCATTTACCACCGCATACACTTGGTTTCTTACATCTCACAATCAAATTAGGCTCACATAGTTTGATTATCACCTCCCCTTAAAATATGCCTTCCCCTTTTTTAGTCTAGTCCATGACTTTAAAGTATCAAAATGACACATTCTTAATTAAAACACTTATGGGATTTTCTTGATTCAAACTTCCTACAAAAACTAGATGCTTTATGCCCAACGGACATCTAAACCTCTAAAATATACAATAGACTGCTCCCTTGAAGGACAGCTATATGCCAAACTATTGCTACTATTATACATAGACTGCTCCCCCGAAGGACAGCTATACATAAACACAGCATCTGCTACTATAAATAGACTGCTCCCTTGAAGGACAGCTATACACAGTCAACCTTTATCAGAAGCTTCTCGCATTGATCAGCTTCGTGAAGACCTCAAGAACAACAAAATACATATCCCATGTAGACTTCCCGCATCGATCAGTCTATATCCAGAAAAATAAAATAAAAATAAAAGCAGTATTTCAAAACACTTTTGAGTCATGGACTTGTCTATTTAGGTTTGGTTCTCTTTTGTCAGAATAATCATCTTATAATAAGTTCTCTGCACCCTCGCCCACATCAACCACCTCACCTCACCATTTTTCAAAGCAACAAAACTCAAGGGACGTGACGTATATCCGATATATTGTGATTATACCACTCTTTTCACCTATCAACTTCTCGCTTATGCAAGGTACCTAGGGACTCAGGCTCATCATACATTAATATGTGGTTTGTTTAGCTCTTCTCAACTACGGGACACTCTGGCCTCTTTTGCTCAACTCTAGGATTATGTGTTGACCTTAATCAGGACACGATTCCATACTTCTTAGGTATGCTAACTTTCGCTTTACCCTACCAACACCAACAACATTACCCTACCAACATCAAATCCTTACCAACCAACAAATTTCCTAACCACAACCAAATTGCCTGAATTCACCTCTCCCTGGTCCTAAGGGAGAACTACATCGGTCTGAGGCCCTTCCTTGCTTTGTGCAATGGGCTATGTAGGCAGCACTTAGGAGACATGGGGTCTCCCAAGGTTAGCTCGACCATCCCTTACCATACCCTATCATGTGTTGTAAATATAAATATTTTTTGTGTATTTCTATTTGCCAACATTCATCTTTATCCTTTTTCAAAAAAAACAAAAAAAACATTCAAAACACAACCATTCTTACTATTATCATCACTCAAAACCACATACATATTTAGTTTTATTTTAGATGTTAAACAAATACATCTTCTCTATCATCGACTCACAGGTCGGCATCCTTATTTATTCTTATATTCCTATTCTATTCACTTAGACCCTTGCACCTCCTCCCAAATCAGGTGGTGATCGTGATCGTCGATGCCTCTCAGTTGGCCTCTCCATCCTCAAAGGTTCCACTACCATTAGTTCCTCCCATTGATCTACCAACATCTCCTGTAACATACGAATACGTCCTCTTGCGTGGAGGAATATTGCCTCCAGTCTCTCCACTCGTAACTGTGAAACCTCTAACAATCCCATTGTCTCATTCACATGTGTTTGAAGCTGGTGAGCCAAATCCTACAGACGATCTCTCTCCGTTGTAATCACAGCTATGTCAGGGCACTCACGTGCACCTCGCAGCTCTACTACCCACCATACTCTATAGGCCTCTGTCGTTCCCGCATCCATTACCCTACGATCGGCTGCTATCTCTTCAGGCCCTTCTGGAGGTATAGGTTGGGGAGGTGAGAATGTTGCCTCGGCGTCGATCCTCATGTATGGTCTATATATCATAGGTATATCCTGAACAAACCCAAATTGTCGCCGCACGCGATCTAGAGGAATCCTCTCGTACTCACCCGGCCTGTGCCCTGCAATCCACCTCAATCGCTCTACACCCCTCAACTCCTCAACTATGTGCTCTGTCACCATATAGTTCCCGTAAGGCCTCCAAAAAATATCCGCAATCGTCACCATCTCCCATACCTTTCTATAATACTCAATGTCATCTATCACGGCCTGGGATCTCGCTTCTTATTCTGTCTGGACCCATTGTCTGAATCCCAACCTTTGCACTCCTGCCTCTCCCGACTCGATGGGTCATCCTATTGGATGCACACAAACAATATGCTCATAGGCCTAACAATGTAATAAGTACGAACAATCTAGTGTCGTCTTGTGTTTTCGCTTGCAGGCCCATAAACCCCTATATAACTCTGCCAGATATGCAGGTGCCCATGTGAAAGTCACGCTCATTTCTATCATTTCCCAAATAACACTCATCAATGCTTTGGGAAATCTTCCACCCTCCGCCCTTGGTAATGCATAATACCCCACCGCTATCATTAATAGTTCACGGCCAACCTTGTTTCAAATCAGGGTGTGTTGTATACATTGTACCATACGTAAATGATCAGCCCACACTCGCTGTGTCACATGTCTCGTGCAACTGACCATAATACTGCAAATTATCGCATGCAATTACCTGTAGCATTAGGCAAACAGCCTCGCATACACTATTTTTTCCTATCATTGGCATGTCTCTAAAATACGGAACACATGCTTCCAAAGTCACTGTCATCTCCCTAAGTTGCCAGACCCAGAAGATATTCTATTTCTAGGGAATTCCATCTCTCAATCAACGCCTGCAACATAGCATGGTTACGCGTGATTCTTGAATAATAGCGGATTCCACTATAACTACCCAAATTGATTTATCACATGCCCATATCAGCTGGTGTTGCATCCGCTCGGATTCGCTTACAACCTAAGCCGTTTCTGGCATTAGTATACAAATTCATCCTGTAACGCCCGTCCCTTCTTCCTGCATAACATCAAAACGATTATCTATAATTATTCGAAAGAACAAATCTCTATGGGTTTTTTTCTCAAGTTACATGGAAACTCTTACAGTGATCCGATATCGGTACATGAATAACCAAGCCATCAACAAACGGTATGCAAAAACCGATCAACCGGTATACACTTCTAAATGGATCCAACGGTCAGCTAGCTACATACGTTCAATATACACTACCCTGCGATAAAACACATACAACATTACGATAAACATTATTTTTCCCGTTAAACTCCTCATTTATACATACAAACATACGTGACCACCCTGTTTACCTAGCCATCAACAATAGCACATCAACACCATCAATATATAAACCCTGTGCCTATCAATCTTTTCTTTCTCATTAAATTTCACAAACCACTCGACAAAACTTCTTAACATCCTATTCATAAACAGCATGTGGGTCCAAAGCATCAAATCTACACACCAAATAGTTTCACCTCTACGGGATGTAGCAGCCTGGGATAGGAACATGTCTGTCCCCCTCGTCCCTACCTGCTGGACACTTCTCCTCGTTCAACGCATGCCTCACCACCCTTTTCAAAATATCGACTTGTCTCGCAGGCCGGTCTCTGATATCAAAAATCATACCCACGCTCGGCTTCACCTGTCTCTTTCCTCGATATGTACACTCAATGAATTCTTTCATGCAATTACCTGTAGCAGTCGTCAAACAGGCGTCGCATATCACATATTTAACTTCGTTGACCGGTGACTCTATCTAATAAGAATGCTACAAACATAAGACATCTCTCTCCGACCCAGGGATTGCTCAGCTCTCCCCACCACCCAGTGCCTATCTCCCTTTAGGGAAACAATGTCTTACATAACTCGATATCAGTTACTATAACCGACCCATCGGCTGTGGCTTCTACCACCCTGGGATACTCTGGTCTACTGTAAAAAATATACTCTATGTGCCACATATGGCTTAAAAACATACACTGGTACGATCCAGGACGTCCTGATAGTACCGGGCCTCCGCTCTACTCCTCCATTTACCGGGCCCCGTGCCACCAAAGCATACTGGGGCTGATCCACCCTGTTTACCTACCCCAATAGCACTCACCCCTGTCCTACCAGTACACCATGTGCTTATCACCTGGTGCAGGTGGTGGTACTCGGTGCCTGTGGCCCCACCGGTGCACTGGTGCCTTTCATCTTATTCACTGTGTTGGTGCAAGCATCAAATGGTACAACCAAACAGCGGTACCTCTACCTGTGGATGGTAGCAGCTTGGGGCTGGAACATGTACCTGTCCCCCTGGGCTCCCTGCCCCTGCTAGGACACCTATCTGTGCCTCGTTCAGCCATGTTCAAGCTGCCCTTTGTAACAAATATAAATTGTCCTTTGAGCTGGTCCCTCTCTGAATCTCAATCAGCCGCTCACTTCTGGCTGTGTGGGCTCCTCCTTGTCACTCACAAATCTATTTCATACCCACCATTACCTGTAGCATGATCCTGTACACCCAGCGTCACATCCATTGTATCGTCTAACTTCCGCTCGGGCTACCCGACTCTGGGTCCATAAGAATGCTAAAAATAAGAACATGGAGCCTCTGCATCAACCCAACAGTTCTGATTTTTAGGGAAATGGCTCATCTTGTCATAGCCCCCAGATATCGGTTACGTAACTGATATCGGTCATATAGCTATCCGACATCAGTTACAATACCGATGCCTCGGTCCCATGTATCCAGAATGTATGCTTAAACCTAAGCCATTTCTGTCATTTTTGCAAATCCTTTGTGGCGCCCGATGACCTCTGTAGGGCCTGCATAAACAACATCCAGGGCAGTCTATAATTTTTCATCAAATGCCGGTAATATGCTACATCACAATTTCATCAACATCATCTATCCATGGCTGGCCAAAAACCAACCAAGCCACCTCTGACAAACGATATCAAAAACCATCAATCTATGGCACCTGGCTGCTGGGGCAGCCCTAATGGTCGAACAGCATATGATACGTTCAATATTCACAAACCAGTGTAACAAAACACTGTAGAACACATCCCGAAACGCAACATCCGTCAATTAAACTCATCAGCTCTATGGTATACACTACATCCTAGGTCAATAAAAGACATCAACACCATCAATATATAAACCATGTATGATCCAAAATCATCATACATGTAAATATCACAAACCATCGCCCGTGGAATGCAGCTTAACACATTTTAGTCCGGGAGGGCGAAGCATGTAATGTCGATCATCATCAACACGGAAATCTGTGTATCATGTCGGTGAGCATGGTACATATCCCCATACGTGATTCTCGCACTATGATACGTCAATAGCGCGGCTGCATCCCTGAATAATTGTAAGATGCTATCCATGGGCTATCTCTACATCCACCTAGAAGACTGCCTCTCCATCAATCAGTAATCTAAGGATGTGATACACATCCTCCAATGTAATGGTCATCTTTCTAGTCGGGAGATGGAACACATTGGTCGCCCGGATCCCATCTCTCGATGAGGGCGACCATCAAGACTGTGATCCCTATCGATCACCCTGTACCGTTGGACTCCGCCGAGTCCCACCTCGCGCATAATGCCCCAGTCTGCACTGCGGACACCTGTGGCCGCATCCGTCTCAACAGCGGAGGCATCCTATCCCGCATAGTCAGCTGCTGACATGCCTGCACAAAATCACCCACTGCATTAGACCTACCCTTTCAAACAACAACTACTTTAACCTTCTATCCCCCCTTTTACCCACCCGACCACAACCCGACTCTATAACACACACCTACACTCACCTATTTTACCCTAAAAACTTTACGATATCCCCTTGCCTTATCTCGCACCCTACTAATCACTCAGCTCTACTCTCGCCATTTACCTATGCCCCTACCAATTTAACACCTCCCCATTCATGCCCAACACCTAATCTATTTGAACTGCACCAACCACACAATCACCTCATTTTTCCCCCACTCACCAATCACCCTTCCTATTAACCTCTACCCCTTCCCTCTTCACCCCCACAAACACAAAACCCAAACCACTAATACCTAAACACCCAAACAACAGCCCCAACAACCACCAAACACCCCAAACCACAGAAAAACCAACCAACAAAATAAATATTCCTCACTAGGGACCGGTACCCGGTCACCCATGACCGCCACCGGTTCCCTCTCCACTGACGTCGGTCGACGTACGACCGACACCGGTCACCTACAAACCCACCCTGCCCCGAAATTTCTTGACCGATGCCGGTCGCTTAGTGACTGGCATCGGTCACTGAAACATCATGGAGCCGAACCCGACGCGGCCCCCCCCCAAATCCTTTTTTCCCCTATTTATACCTCTTTACCCACCCAAACACCCTAAAAATCTACCCACCCTGCCGCCTTGCCCTCTTTCACCCATCTACCCTCTCCTTTTTTCAAATAATTTCCATTTATTAATTATTTTCTCAACAACATGGATTCCTACCAAAACCCCCAAAAATAGCTTAACAACATCAAATTCATTCTGTGAGAGGTTTCGAACCTACCGGTACGACGACACGTCGTCGTGGTGGGATGGGTGGTGGTGGTCCAGCTGGTCCAGCACCTCCAGCTCCTCTTGGCTGTGCCATGGCTATAAAATCTCCTCTGATGGGTCCTCCACCAATCAAATGTTGCCTCCTCCTCGCTAGGGCCTACCAATCACTCACTTCTCCACTCCAATAGCGCCACCTCAACCAACAAATGCTCCAATCTCAACAATACACCTCAGACAACTCAAATTGGGTTTCAAATTGACAATATGACAATGACAGGCCGTATTTTTTATTTTTATAGGTTTTCGACCTATAACCGATATCGGTTTTATCCCACCTCTTCACCAATTTCTGACCTTATTTACTAATCGCCCTTTCTCACAACATCGCCTATATCCACCTTGGCTGAACACCCTTTGTTAACTTCATTGGCCCAACCCAAGGCCGTAACCAACCATTTGGCCCGACCCAAGGCCGCAACCAACCAATTTGGCCCGACCCAAGGTCGCAACCAACCATTTGGCCCGACCCAAGGCTGCAACCAACCAATTTGGCCCGACCCAAGGCCGTAACCAACTCATTTGGCCCGACCCAAGGCCGCAACCAACCCATTTGGCCCGACCCAAGGCCGCACCCAACCATTTGGCCCGACCTAAGGCCGCACCAATTAAATACCTTGCCCACAATCAACACAATACAATTTTATCCACCCATCATGTAGCTTTTTTGTTCAATCGAGCTCACCTGTTCGTGTTTTAGCATGATTAGGGTCCTTGACTTGATCAGTCGACCAACTTTTCCTAGACCAAGACCGTGACATTTATCTCAACCAAACCAACCATTTGGTATTGCCGAACATGCCTAAACATTCCTGTACCTTACCCGTTATATCCCCTGGAGCTACTTCCTATGCCTTGGATACCAGGATTATATCACCCTTATTTGGATAAACTATCGACCTTTGCCTATGAATTGCTTGTTTTCTCTTCAAATCATGTACCCTGGTCGCACTACTGCATTTCAACATGTGTCTGCTTCCTTGGACCTACCCCACCATCTTACCATCATATAAACACCATTTACCCTTTATCAACCCTATCCCTGATTTCACGCTACCTCAATCTGTGATAGATTTGAGGGGGATTACCTATACCCTTAACAGGGGTAACCACTTCTTATTATTGTCCGTGTAGCTTTAACAAGACAAGCTACACGACAACAAGGGGCTAATGTAGACACCAAATTTGTGTCTTACGACCCCCTGTGCCCCGCATCTCATTTTGCAACCTAACCTCATCACCTAAACCTTACACAATTATTTATTAATTACCTTATAATTAATAAATCCACATCACCATACCTGCCACCCTCATTTCGCCACCTCATCATGACCTAGTCTTAACCCTAAACTAACCTAATTAAGACCTATAACTTGGTCCACATCCACACCCATGACTAATTACTCCTCACCCGCACCTAAAACCAACCTCATAATGACTTGACCAAGCCCGCAACTAATCCCTCGAGAGAAAAGGAGGGAAAGCTGGCTATTTTACCAAAAATAGCCCACTTTGACCTGACTGATACCGGTTCCTACTCGACCGCCGTCAGTTGCGTAACCGCCATCGGTTCCCTGTAAATGACCACTTCCAACCAAAAACAAAGGATCAGATTTTCATTTGATCGAAAAGAGGAGAAATCATTGAAAGAATCCGGATTTTTCTTGGCCGAGCAGAGACAAGTCAAGAAACAAGAAGAGTTTGCAGAGAAGGACATCAAGCCCAAGACTGCAACTGAATAACCAGAGCCCAGTGACACTCATCCGAGCATCAGAAGATGAGATAGCTCATCTTAGATTGTCAGATCATCCTATTTGAGCCTTGTCTTCGTCATCACAGTCCTGGAACCTGCATCTTCATCAGGAACGAGTAAGTAGTGTCTTGTATGTTTCTGAGCACCATTTCTTGAGTCTGTGGATTGATAGTAATTACAAGCTCATTCTTAGATCTACTACCTACCAGCACCCTGCACTTAACCTTCATCCATACATCCTTGTACTGTCCAGAAGACCATTGTATCACACTCTGATTCTTCCCTGCCCTCTCATTATTCCCCTCAGCCATCCACCAGTCTTAATAACCCCATAATCACCCTGCAACCAACCTCTGTCCAGAAGCACCTAGATTACTGACCCTACCGGTGTCGGTTATCCCCTACCGGCAGCGGTTCTCCAACCGCGGTCAGTTATTCAGTGACCGACATCGGTCACTGTGACTTATACCCCAAAACCTTCCTCTCGCCTCTTTGTCACCTAACAACCTCAGATCCAGTCTGGTTTATCCCTGTAACTCAACCTGAATGTATCAACGACCAGTAACCAAACAAACAATGTGACTCTTTATTATTGATAGTTTAGCCTCTATTACTTTGTAACGAGGTACCTAAATCGTGAGTTTGCAATAGCTTTCTTTGTTATCATTTGTGTTAATTCATATTAAAAGGGGAACTGACCACCTTCGAAAGGAAGTTTTATATTTCTTGGGCCTAAGGCAGCTCCCTCACTTATTATCTAATTAAAATCTGGTGGTCTTGTATTCTTACTTGTAGGTAGTCCTTCCAAGACAAAAAGGATTTCTTCACAGTCGATCTGATCTTTCTCTACGGTACACGCACACCATCTCAACATTTAACAGGTATTCCTCCTAGCCCTAACCCTTATCTGTTTCTCAAAGGAATGAAAGGATAGAAGCAAGTCTATTCCACAGAGCTGAAACATTCCGTGCGAAACAATTACTGACTAGAAGAACCTTGAGCTATGTAAGCTTGAAGATGCATTTCCCTTTCACAACTAAGTTGGTTATGTGGCAGATGACATGGAAAACACCACTCAATCTCTTGAACCATATTGTTTTATACCAGAACCAATGTTTGGCTTGAGCTAGGAGTAGGAAGTGAATGTGGAGGAGGGATCGTTGCCGATGGGAGAGGAGAATTTTAACCTTTCCATCTATTATTTTGTTGAATTTTTGTATATTTTTTATTAACTTGTTGGGTTTTATATGGATTATATCCATGATTTGAATATTTTCCCTGGTTTTGATAATTTAATAGGATTGGGCTTGCTAGTTTTCTAAAGATATAACTTTGCTGGTAAAAGTTTTGATTAAAGCCTTCGTATTTTCATCTTATTTGTGATACGTAGGAGTCTGAGATGTGAAAATAATAGGCTAGGTATTTTTCTGGGATACGAGAAATAAAAATTTGAGCAGCTTGAGGAAATTTAGGATACAATGACATGGGTGGCTTAGGGGCTAATTTTCTGACTTGTATTAAACAATTCTTAGCTCTAATTGCTAGTTCATAGGCTATTGGAAATGTTATCTCTCCTATAGATTGGATCATAATAGTTATATCAGAATTAAGATCTTTTAAGAAATATATAAATGTGACTTCAACAGTTGGTCTTACAGGGATTGGAATTTGTCCCACATTCTCTAGAATTTCAAGTTGAAGTCCGCCATTTGTTCATTTGGAGCTCTTTTGATGGTGGTTAATTTTTCTAATAGAGACAGATTATCTGACCTCTCTTCAAATGGATTACACAGGGCTGTGCATAATGCATTCCAATTTTGAATTAAGCCCATTGTCAAACTCCTAAACCATTTTAAAGCCTTTCTTTTGAATGAGGAAGCTATAATTTTCACAGCTACATCCATATTAACAACTTCATGAATAACACAAACATTTGCAATATCCTAGATGTGATCAGTTGGGGTGGTGTGATTCTCTCATGTGTAGAATGGGATATTTTTTAAAGTTGCTACTGGGATGGGATTCTGAGAATTCAGAGCAAGTGGAATTTTCCCCATGAAATTGGAAAATGGATTTGGTGGTTGTTAAGCCATTAATATAGGTCTGAGAACTCTAATGGACAGTAAGAATGGCCTACCCGATGGAGGTGTTGAAAGAGTTATGTTTGGTGGAGATGGTGATCTCTGAACTTTTCTTCCTTTTCCTGGGGATAGTTGAAAATATTAAAATATCCCTTATTCTCTTTTCCTAGACCTTATTTGTATCCTTCTCATGAACTTGAACTTCCAATATTGCTGAATCTAGTTGATTTTCTTAATGAAGTTGCCAAATGTGTTGTTGCAGAGCCTCCAAAGGATAGAATTTTACCAAGGTACACATCCAAACTTGTTAAAATTAGAAATATTAATTTATAAGGTCCATTGGGTGTGCCAAAACTGTTGGAGCTCAAAATTACACCCTTCCTAAATCACATGAATCTAGGGCTTTGAGGCAACATGGGACTGTCTCTAAGTTGTGGGACTCAAAATAAGATAGACCTTTGGAGAAGGATGAATTCCTCTACCTATTTCTAATGCTAAACTACTCATAGGAATTGAAATGTAACTATCTAGCTCTACTCTAACATTCTAAGGGACCAGGGTTAGAAGGAGATGCATAAAACAAAAATCCTAAACTAGAGAGGTGATAACACGAAAAATAAGGGGAAAGATACTTTCAAAGGAGAGAAAATGGGAGAAAATGATGATGAAAAATGTGGAAACATTAACAAAAATTCGAGATAGCGTCTAAATTCCCACTTTCACGATGCACAATAGATATATACTCTAGAACAACATACAAGATATACCCATGAATGAATGAAAAGGAAAGGAAACACAATAAAATACCAGATAAGGCAGAAACGAGTCACACAACTAGTAATTTTATTGCTTGAAGATAATGGATAGATCATTACAACAAAGGGAGAAGATGTAAAATATTTACAAAATCGTGATCTAAGGCATGCAACTCTAGAACACTTGTGCAACATTAAAATGATGCCCTCGCATTCCCAAAGTATCCAACATTACAACTAAGCATCATCTTACAATATATATGAAAATGGGAGAGGAAGAAGAAGAGGAAAATAGAGGGAAATTCAAATTCCTCCTTCCATGCACCAACCACTTTCATTAAATTCTCTAAAAAAGTTTGATTGCCTCTAAAAAATCATTTCCCCATGCCCTTCGCCTTCCTGGAGAAGAAATGGGCACCCATACTACATTAAATTTTGGTGGTTGAGCCGACTGGTACTATACTTTTTATGCCAGAGATGCTTTCCTCCTTTTCACCCACCTACCTCCATTTAAATCAAGAAGTACAAATTCCATTGCATAGAGGAAATTCAGATCCTTCCAATGATACAAAATTTGCAAAAACCATATCATTGGATCAAAAGATATGGTTATTTTTAGTTCTGCGTAGAAAACTACCATTTTTCTTTTATGCATGGATTTTGTTGTCTCCTATATATTTTCCTTATGTGTCGCGGTTGTTTAGTCTTCTAGCTGTGGATTCCTAGTATTACATGGCTCCTTTTAATGCACCTGTGTCTTTTCAAACTCCACGCGGCTTGCTATTTGTAGTATGGCTTGTCTCCTTCAACCCGCAGCTTTACTAACTCCTTCGCTTCAACCCTCAGCTTCTTTTTATTTTTATTTTACCCACGACTTTTCCTTGTGTGTATCACAGCTTTCTTAAACCTCCGTGATTAGATCCAAACTTCGACGAACTTTCTCTTTTAGTCGGGGCTTGTCCTTTTCTTCCACAACTCTCGTTCCTCAGCCCGTGGCTCCTTCAAATATTTTGCGGTATACTCAAATCCTCATCATCATTTAATATTCATCAAGTTCTCAAGTCCATATTTATCCAAGTTGTTCAATTTTTACAAGGGTGCAAAAATGGACAACAATTACTATGTAACAAACACTGGTGAGTGAAACGATTCCTAAAAATGTATGAGAATCAAGTCAGGATATGTGCACATGAACAAAATTGCACTCGAATGAAAAATGTGACTTAGCTCCAAGTACTAAGCAAGCAACTAAACACCAAGACATTATGCGTACATGAAAAAGGTCTTGTCATTTTCATAGACCAAATAAAGAATTAAAAATAGGAGTGATGTGTAACTCGCAATCCAAGACCCATCATACATCCACAAGGGAGAAAAGAGTTACAATTTAGAAATAAAATGTAACTTATGTATGACACAATGACACACAATGACGCATATGAAATAATCTATGATGGAATTCATTATGCATCATATAACTCCTAATGAAAAACTAGATACCTATGACTCAACTATGGTGATATGACTCACCACATGTGTGATGTGAAATGACCTAATAAGAGGTAAATGAAATCCCTCAAACCAGCATACTTACTAATATAATATAATGCTATAGAAAGGAATATCTTCCTTGGTAGTGTGAAGTATTTATAGAAAAATCCTTGTACAATATTCTAGCTAATTAAAGAGTAAGGAAAATCCACAACCTCCACTTTAATGGGTCATTTAGGACCCATGGGGTTCCTTCTCCAATTGACAATAGTGCATCAAAAAGGAGTGATAAAGATTACATACTACGAGATTGTATTTGTTTCTCCTATTTGAATTTTTCTATTTTATTTCAGGATCACATTATTATCTCTTGGAATAATAATTTTTTTCATGTTTTCATTATTTATAGATACATTTGGTGTACTGTAATACATTAGGGTATCCACTTCAACACCTTGCTTCAACACCAACTTGGGTATCTGTATGATAGAAAATCAACACGTGACCTTCTTCGCACCTGATCTCCCGAGGTCATGCCGAGACAGCCGGTGTGGAATTGAAATGAGAGTGAAAATGATGGTGATGACCAAGCTAATTAGGCAACCTTATGTCTTCGACATGAAATAACGGAATCTGCAAATCTAAGGCAAATAATGCTCTCCTAACCTGAAGGGGTGTAATGGTGGGATCTGATATGATAGCTACTCAGAGATTCCAATCGATGTCTAGTTCAGCCAAGATTCTATTGATTGGTTGTAGAATACATGGAGAGTAGCCTGTAGGGCCCTCGTATGGGTTTCCAAACAAGGTCATGGAAATTAAGACAAGAGATGAAGTGGAGTTGCAGTAACTAAGGGCGATTCTTTGGTCTTGTCTAGAAAGTCTTAGCCTGATCGGTTGCTATATTCAACAATGAAAGTTGTGTGATAATATCAGGTGGAAGTGGTGAAGATATGAATACCTATATGCGTAAGCTAGTAAATATCTAACTGACTAGTAGGCCTGTTGGGTTACAGGACTTGTGGGTCACAACCAAAGACTCGTTGAGGCTATGGGCCTTGTATGGTCATGCATGCAATCAAATCCTATTTCTAGGGGTAGTCCAAAAGTCGTAGGCTTGATTAGCAGCTATGTTCAAGGTCTCTAACTATCTTATTTTCTCTACGTATGTGGAGGGTGTGCGTAAGATTGTTAAGTGTAGACTTGTGTCAATGTCATTTATTAACTTTGGCCCATTGGGTTGTGGGACCAGAGGATTGCAATTGTAGGTATTTTCCTGTTGATGACTATTGATGGTCATGCAAGATGAATTGATTTGTTTTCAGTAAATAAACTATCTATAAAAGGAAATCTATGCTATGTTTTTGGTATTTTCTCAATATATTAGAAGAAAACAATGAAACAAACTAATCTATGGAAATAAATATTTTTGTGCTTTTCTAACTTTTCAGACAATGCATCTAATCTAATAAACAATTTCAAAACAAATAATTGGCTGGATATAGCTAGTTATCTGTGCAGATGTGGGAATCTAAATCTAAGATCTACTCTAATTCAAATAAAATATCTCCAATCCTACCTCAGAAGTGAAGAACAAATCATGACTCTAACAGAGTTATTGTTCACCCACAACCTCCATGGTAATATTGAAGGGAAAACTTCCTATTTATTTGATCTACTTGCAACTATTTGATTAATTGAAATGAATTGTTTCTCTACTCTATTTGATATGCAATTGACAATTTGACAAAACAAATCAAACAAATACACAACTCCAACCTAGAAGAGCAAGAGCTTTGGCAAATCCAGTAGTATGAGTATTTGTCCCCTCAGTTCTTTCCTTTCTTTCTCTGAGTGTTCATGTAAGTCCAAGTATTTGGGAGTGCAAAGAACAACAAAAAGAGGATGGTGCTTGAGTGATGATGGCTTGGAGGTAATCTGGACGTAATGCAGGTAGAAGAAAGATAGCACAAGAGATCTGAACTTGGCTATGCAATTCCTAGCAAGATTATGGCAGCACAACAATGCAAGATACACAAAATTCTCAGACCCTTTGCTTGAATACAAGCATGGAATATATAGAAATGAAGGATGGAAGGTTACTTCATGCATAAGGAATTGAAGAGGAAGTTCCGCTCATTAAATCTATTTAAAAATAGAAGGAACAAGGAGAACCAAGCAAATGAAGCTATTTTTAGCAAAATCAGCTCACAAATGCACTCAAAAAGCAATCTTAATTGAATCGTCGCATGTAATTTCTCGCATGAAGATTTTGGAAAAAGCGGGTAGGACCGTCGCCCTGCACAGGGCAGCAGTTTCAGGATTACCACCCAAGGTAGGGCGGCGGTTTGCAAACCGTCGCCCAGGCAAGGCAGCGGTCCAGGCACTGAAGGCCAAAACAAGCACAGAAAGAAGGGGGAAGCTGGAAAAATGCAAGGAAAAGATAAGTAAGGCCATCTAGGCTACAAATATATACTGTAAATGGGTTTTTGGAGCTCGAACACCTTCTTGAAAGGATTTTGAATCATCACTAGGGACTTTTATAACCATTTTCCCGCCAATGTAACACATGCAATTTTGGGTGTGTACAATATCCATAGGTAAAAAATATTTATCTCTTTAACCCATTGTTTCAAATCATACGAGATTAAAAGGGAGTGATATGTAACCCTTATTTTTCAATTTTAAGGATAATTTTGTATATGTCTTCCATCGTTTCAAGTTATTGATTTTTTTGTGAATTTACGCTTACTTTTAAATCTTTATTATTCATAATCATCTCATACCCTCTTCATTCTTCTTTTGTTTTGACACTTCAATTATATTTTTTAGTTTCCTATTATTAAATTATTTTTGGGCATTTATTATAGATCCAAGTAATACAACATATATATTTTTAACTTTAGATAATATCGTACATGATAACATCTATAATCTATGAAAATGTTCTAGGTAATTTTTAATCAAATATTTTAAGTCAAGCCCCCTTTTGTCAACCTTTTCGGTACTTTTGAATTTATTCTAGATTGGTTTATGTAAAAAATAGTTCTTAATTTGGGGTTGAGAATCATATATATAGAAAGAATCTAAGGCAAATTTACATTAACAAGCTAGTGAAGAGACTTCTAAGTGTAGGTAAATATTAAACAAAAATGATGGTGTACTTAACATTAATCCAACCCAAAATACTAATCCCTTTCTAAGCTTCTTTGTTGTCAAGTATAATTTTCTAGGGTCAATGATAAAAAGAAGGAAATAAGAACAACCTCATGCATGCTCACATAAATCTACAATTTCTTTTATTTAAGTATATATAGATGATCACACACTCAATAAACCATAATATGTAGAAACATCCAAGGTAGTTTCATCGATAGTAGAAAATTTAATTATTGATATTATCCATAATGGATGTTATCATTGCTAATGAAGATTAAATATGCTTTCATGTACAATTCCATATAGATTTTAATGATGTTATCTTAGATGATCCATATCTAGCTTTATCCTACTAAGTGGCATTTGTATGCCCTACATAGCCTTATTTATTCCTCACACAATTTGATCTCACTTTCCCAATATATGCAGTTGAGCTAAGTATCAAATGATTTTTTCTTTGTTTTTCCCTAACCAATAAATTCCAATCAAGTGAATATATGTTGGCATTGACTCATTATATATCATTGTATAATAGCTTATAATGAATCATCGCATCAATTCTATATTACTCTATACATTTAGTGTAAATAGTTAAAATAAGGTGTTTTCATATATGACATTAGCAAAGTGAACATCTTGATATAGGAAAACATCTTTTCATTATATGTTGTAAGATTCATTCTCATCATATGTTGAGTTATGGATAAGTTATTCCATTGCAAGTCAATCTAAAGTTGTGGAAGTTAGATTTCGGCTGTTCCATGATTAAATTATTAAATATGATCATGTCACCAACATGTTGATCAAGGAGAGATATTTTGACACTACTAACATGTTTTAGAGCCATCAAAATGAGAATAGAGTGTCATCTTGTGCTTGTGCAATGGTACACTTGGATAAAAAGTAATGGGTAATAGTGTAACTAATGACATGACATATATGTAAATAAATTATTGTATGTCAACAATTAGATATTTATGTTCTGATAATATTTAAAGAGCTTGGAGTTGGAATGAGCGTGAATTTGAAAGGGGATGCACTTGTGTTTTGTGAAATCTTGACCAATCTGTTAACTGGGTGAAAATTGAACATTTAAGATTGTTGTGTATTGGTGGTGAAAGAATAACTACATCAATATGTAGAGAATGGTGTTAATGATGGTAGGGTAGTTACACTTGTTGATCCAACCACTCCCATAACATATTTGATGGTGAAAGTGAAAATATGGTATATTTATTGAAGGTGTGAACTCTTGTGCATGAGAGAAATATTAGGTGACTCTCCAAACATGAATCAAGTTTTGACCTATTTGGAGAATATTAAACACAATTTTATATGGTGGATATTGTGGTTGGAAGAATTGCACAAAATATCCTAAATCTAATTAAGGAAAGAACTAGTAAATTAGGTAATTAACATGCTCCTATTATGTATTAAATGGACATAGATTTAATCGAGCCATCCTAAATTTTGCGAGATAAAGTTGAAACAAATTCAATCACACGCTAATGCCAGATTAACACAGTATTCGTATCAGTTTAACATCACATTTCCATCATAAATCTACCCTATACATAATATAAATTAGAATCCGTTTAGTAATACTAATCAAAATAGAGTAAATCAATGTTCTATCCAGAGTAGATAAATTGAGAATCCACTCATTAAAAAAAAGATTCAACAATTTAAAGAAGAGATTATGCTTTGTTATGGAAACATAAAATCTCAAAAGAGATAAAGCCACCCTCCCCAATACTTATTCATTCCCTACCCTCAACCCTTTTGATATTCCTTTGTCATTTTCGTAAGGGAATACTTGGTATCGAAGACGCTCGAAACGGAAGCCTTTGGTTGTATTGCTTAAAAAACAAAAAGAAATCCAAAAGTGCATACGCGGCCATCGCTCTCCGCTAAATTTGGCGGCCCTACGAAATGGACCACCAAATCAAAGGAATAAAAAGGAGTATGTGAGGACCATTCTCCTGCCACCTCACCGCATACGTACGCATGGCATCATGACTCGTCATCGTCGCCGTCGCTTTTTTCCACGTGATCAACGTACTAATTTATAAATATGTGCGTGCATGGTTGCAAAGTCTATTTCATATTTTTCTAGATTTTTCTGTGTCTTTGTTCTTGTCAATCCTAATTATTTCTTTATTTTTGAATTCTTTTTAAAATATAATGTTTACTTCTTCTTTAATGGGTTGTAATCTACTTGGTGGGGATAGTGAGTGGAGAGGATGGGTTGTAATATACTTGATGTAAATGATAGACAATAGTAATGATGGTGAATAAAATACCAGTACAAATATTTTACATATATTTATTAGAAAAATAATGATATATATCAATTTCAAGCTTTTATATTAAACTTCACACATAATTAGTGAGTGTAAATGATGGGTTGTAATATTATTGATGTATATGATAGACACTAGTAACGATGGTGAATAAGATACTAGTACAAATAAATAAAATACATTTATTAGAAAAATGTCGATAGATATCAATTTCAAGATTTTTATAATTATACCATTCATTAACAAAATGAATTTTTGAAAATATAAATAATGCCAAAAAATTGTAATGTTTATCTTCATATCTAAACTTATTTTTCATCTCTAAAACCTTATAAAATGATAGGTAGATTTTTATAATCAAAATAACCAACAATTAGTAATTTTCTCAAAACCTAAAACATTGTCATGCAAAACACGTGGGATTGATGTTGAAAGTCCAAAACAACTACTCATCTAATATAGAAATGATGTATCCTTGTCATATTATAAGATTAACTATTATATGAATGTGTAGATTTATATTTAAATATAATAGTGTGATAGACAATAATTTTTGTTCACTAAATTTAAGGTACAACATCCAACTTGTCAACACAAACAAACATACCAATTGAAAAATCATGATTTGTAAAATTAAAAACAAAGTTCCATGAACTACATGAGGAACACACCAAAGACAAATAATGAACTAAACAAAGAAATGGTAGATAGAATCTTCCATAAAAAACAATACTACTTTCAGAGAAAAGATTGTAGGATGTGCACATTGAATAAATATTCTCAAAACACTTTCACACAAAAGAATGTAATACATATTTGATTCAGAAGGAAGTAGAAGATTGAAGATTGAAGGGTGAAAACACAACTACTTCATATTTATCAACAATTTTCTTGTTGTAATAACTAAATAAATAACCTCTCTATGTGTGCACACACACACAAAAATGTACACACACATACACGTTTGTTTGTTTGTGTGTATGTGTGTGTGCACGTGCACCCGCGTGCGTGTGCATGTGTGCAACTGCACACACACTCAAAAATTGTGACATATCAAATCTTAATTATGTTAATTTTATTTAAAGACAGTTAAATATCCTAGAGGGGACATACAAGAGTCCACTCACCCATTAACCTACAAAAGTGGGGCTCGAATTTATATTTTAACCTTGAAACATGTAGTATACAAATAAAAAGTGGTTTTAGAGTAGCTTATATACTAAACTAAACATATCTAACCACAATAAGATTTAATTCAAATAACACAATAAAGTAAGCCTAAATATAAAAAATAAGGGGTTATCTAGATTATAGGAAAATATAAATGAATGAAAGTTCTTAAGAATTGAAGTGTGGAGGATAATATGTTCGATTGTGTAAATATGGAGGAAATCATCAGTGATAGATGGCAGAAGATAGGTCCAAATAGAAAGAGAAAAAATACCCTATAATAAAATAATGTAAAAACTATAATGAGCATTTTCGAAATGGGTATGGAAATGGTCTCCAGTATCAAATGTGAACATCAGTCTATGAATGCAATTACCTAGCAACAATAGTTTAAAATCACTCACTTTTTCAGGTTATGTTATAAATTCGTAAGAATCCACCCTTTTTGTTCAAAACCATATTATGGCCTCATCACCTTGCTAATCACATAGAAAATGGAGATATTTAATGGGGTCTTATGTTATCCCTCCATTATTATCAATTCCAAAACATGTTTAAAAAAATTGCAATATGCTATGGATGCAAGTCAACCATGATATAGTGTATGAAAATGTCTTAACCATTATCTTTTAATACATGTAACAATAACTAGTAAATGTTATATTGTTATCTAAATTCTTTATTTCAAATTCTAGCATATGATGTTCTTAGAAACATATTCTCCTCTTACAAATTACATATCAAACTTGTGATAAAATAACTATTCCCCCATTCATTCCCTGAATATCTTAATACACTAATACCTTTATATAATTTTTGAATTAAATTTGTGTCATTATTATCATGCAAGATGACACACAATGGGAATAATATTTGATAAGAAATGCCACAAAACATGGGAAGTAAAAATCACGGGACAATTTAAGGGCCCAAATTGTGTTGACCATTTTTATAATGAGTATGAACATGGCAAAACTATCTTCGCACCATAGTAAAATGGTCACTTCCCATGACCACATGAAAAATAGGGGAGGGGAGGAAAAAGGATAGATGAGAGATTAAAGGAACCAATGGTGAGAGAAAATGAAGAATAGGAGACAAACAAGGTTGAAATGACACACGAGTATTTGGGTCCATAGAAATTTTACATCACTCAAAAACATAGAGATTTTGTATGCATATTTCTTGTGCCAAATTATTTTCTTGCAATTTCCACAGAAATCAACTGCCTCATAAAAGGCTTAAGGTGGTAGTTTCAATTATTTTCCTTAGTCATAAGTACCTTTTCCTAGGTAAATGGAAAAACCATTGCTTTGCATAGGAAATGTTGTGAAACTATCGATATATATTAGCAAATGATTACACAACCACCCCAATGGTTACTAAACTATCAACCTATGTAAAGAAATGGTTTCTCTAGTAGCTTTTAAGTATGTAGATAACTGAAAACACCATATTTTGGATTGTTTCCAATCATGTTGGAAAGGCAAGGAGACACGAAATGCTATGATAATGTCAAAGTGATACATCGTGGATAATAAGAGGTAGTTTAAGATGTGAAATGTGAGTTAGAATTGATACGAAGTATATGATCAAAGAAGGGACATATAGTTCACTTGAATAACAAAAGTAAGGAAGATGACTTACAAGATAGGATTTTTTTTATATCGAAATAGTGTAAAAGTGTATAAGAGTCCATAAAAGGAATATTACATGTCACATTCATGTGTTTAAATCAATTAAAAAAATTATGTGTGAATATGCGTGTTAAATTATCTATAATAATTCAATGTTGATAAATTCATAATATATTTGTTGGGATCATTAGGTGTATGTGTTCGTAAAGGTATTTATATTTTATCTCCAAAGTGTTAATTACTGGGACTTGGGGAACCATTAGCTTGGGCCCCTTTTTCACATATACATCAATTGGTATAAAAAATGGTT
Organism: Taxus chinensis; assembly: GCA_019776745.2. Taxonomy (NCBI): domain Eukaryota; kingdom Viridiplantae; phylum Streptophyta; class Pinopsida; order Cupressales; family Taxaceae; genus Taxus; species Taxus chinensis. The sequence goes on from CM034156.1 coordinate 71,665,606, forward strand.
CACCTTGTTGGGTTGAGTCTTGCAAGGATTTAATGATTTTGTTGTATACGTGATAATTGTATTTCAATTACATATGATTATGTGAGGAATACATGAAACATAGATGAGTTTCTATTAGAAAAGGAAGACATTTAATAGTGGAGAACTAGTAGAGATTATGTTGGGTATCCATGGAAGGTTAAATGTATTGAAGAATTCTAGGAGTATTGGATTTGTCTCATATTCAAGTGACTATCAAGATGAAGCATTATGGTTCCAACCTGAAAATATAGTATATGAACCATAAGATGGGTTCTTTAAGGAAATTTCCATGTTAGGAGGCAAGCCATGGCTGGACACCCCTAGTTACTTGAGAAGTTTATGTCTTGAGTAGATTCTTGATTGGATCATTAAGTAAGAAAATTAAAGTGATTATGATTCAATGGAGGATCCTAATAAAGTAAAAAAATTTAATCCAGGAGTATCTCCATGCATCCTTATGGTGTGATCATTTTACAAATACAAATGGTAAAAAAATTAAATAATCAAGTTGTTATGTCAAAAAAGTAGCACCCTAGGATTTTAACATTACAAAAACCTACTTTTGACTAACATGGGATTGTCTCAAGGTGTGGGACCTTTGTGATTTGAGAAAAACCTCTAGAGAAGGATGATTCCTTTACCTAACCTAGTGCCAACTTCTCCAAAGTGCTGAGAATGGAAAAGTAATCTAATCCTAGCCTAATGCTTTCTAAGGAGATAGGGATAGAAGATTGCATAAAAAGTAAATCTTCTATAAGTGAAGGTGATGCACCAAGAAAGGGGGTGAGATACCCTGAGTGAGTGAAAAATAGGGAGTAAAAAAGTGGGAGAGGGAAGATAGAAGCACCACAGTCTGAAATAATGTTCAATTCCCTAGATTCATAAAGCATAACAAATTAAAGGTCCTGCAAAGACATATAAACATGCACAATATACTTGTAAACATAATGGGAGGCAAAAGACACAATATAACTTGAGTTAGGGAAATAAAAGCCATAAAAAACCAAATATATTGTTAAAAACATGCACAATCCATTACAATATAGGCACAAGGAAAAATCCTTTACAAAATGCCCAAATTCGAGGTCTTTAGATCACAATAGCTTCAGAACAATTTTGATAGAGTTCCTTTACATTACAGAATGACTCCCCTCAAAATGGGGTGAATTTTACAGTATATAGGAATTTTTTTGCCACCAATCGGAAAAATGAATTACAGAGGTATGGTGAGCCATACAATTGGTACTTTTCTTACACAGGCAGTCATGGGTGCCATTCCTCATTAAATCTGGTTGAGTTGTCATTCACCCACCTACCTTCGCATGGCCTATGTATTTTCCAACCATGTTGGTCATCCAACCATGTGGGGGTTGGATGCATGTACAACCTCATCGATCCATACAACCTTATTTGAGAAAATAACTAACTGACCCATGAGTTGTCCTTTATATGCGAATTGGACAATGATCGAACCATGACCTGTATAAATTTGAATGGGTCATCCAACGTAATTTATGTCCAACCCCATCAAGTTGGATGACCGTCTAACCTATAGGTCGTACATCCCTTCACTGTGGTCCATCTAACCTGATGTTTTGGGCGACCATCTATCCTCTTCCCATACAACTAATGGGGTTAGATGACCGTCCAACCCTATGTCGTACAATGTGTCACCCGACCATCCTCATGACCCATCCAACCTCGTGAGCCCTCCAACCTTTTGTCTGTACAACTTTCGGACCATCCAATCTTCTGAACCATCTAAATTGGGTCACCTTATACCATCCAACCTGAGTTGGACGACCGTCAAACCCCCTAGCCATCCAACCCCCCGGCCGTCTAACCCCCAGGGGCCAGCTTACGAAGGTGATATCTCGAGCTCCTAGATGAGTTTTTGGGTGAAATTTTATATGATTTCACCTAATAAAAAACCAGTGAATCCAATGACAGCTATATCAAGGTTCAATTTTTACTTTAACACCTCCAAATGGCTTCTTATTTCTTAGGATCGCTTGTTGTGCGCTAGAAGAATTAGTTACCTCAAAATTTGTATGATGTTGCAAGTTGTCCCATATTTTCCACATTGTAGGGCATGAAAAATGATTTCCATAGGAACCTTTTTGGGCTTATAATTCATTACACGGATCCTAGAATATTTCTTTCAAGCTCAGGTCCTCTTTCATAGTGCATGCTCCTTTAGGCCTGAAATCTCAATTTTGATGAATCGGATCCAAAACCTTTGAAATTTCCCTGATCCTTCCAAAATAAACTCCTTAGTGTTCATAGAACTTGAATAATCCTCTGTGGTAGTTTTTTTTTTACCCCTAGGCCTACTAAGTTGTCCATTTTGCAAGGGTGCAAAAAATGGATAACAATTGGTGACTCGTGAGACGATCTACCTGCTAGATCTGAAAGACCAGTGGCCTTAGAGGATCCAATAGGCATGGAGTCATAATGATTGTTGAAACTAGTTTGCCACTTTGAGAATTTATCCTTTAAATTTATGAAGCACTACTGGGGCATTTCATTCCAAAAGAAATCTTGGGTTGAGGATTGGTTGTTTCTTCAGCAAACCTTGCCTGAAACTAGAAAGTGCAAGAGAAACAAAGGCAAAACTATATACAAATAGAAAATTTGTACACATCCCAAATGGAACATGCAGAGAGTGTATGAGAACTTATTACGAAAGAAAACATAAACTACAACAAGGCAATGTGCTACAAACACTTGGAGTAATTAAAAATTCTAAACTAATATGTACAAGGAAGATACTTCATTTAGTAACAATGTTTGAGATAGATTCCATCGACTGGAATCTATAATTCTTCCCCATCCAGATTTGATAGTTAGAAAGCATTGTTTTATTTACAACATGAAATCATATGAGGGCCACTCCATATTGCATTAAAATTGGAGTGCCTTCCCATTTTTTCCTTGTTAGCATACCATTTCATAACTAAGTCTTCCTCTTGGAAGGTTCGATGTTTGGTTTTCCTGTCAAAGCTCATCTTGATTTGAGCTTGGTCTTTTTCCATTGTCTTCATGGTCTAATTTCTCAAATCCTCTAGCTCCATGAGCTCTACATCCTTGACTTCTACAGGCTCAAAATATGATAGTTCCAGCTGTTTTAGGAACTCCAATGTGGGAAAGTTGAGGGATATAGGAAAACTTGCCTCTCTTCCATAGACTAACCTGTAAGGAGAGCTCCATGTTTACTTCTTGGGAGTAATCCTATCATCCCACAATGCTGATTTCAATTTGGTGTGCCATGTTATTTTATTCTCATTTAGAGTCCTCCTTATAATCTTCAAAAGTTTTTTGTTGGTGGACTTAACTTTCCCATTACCTCGAGGGTAATAGTTTGAGGAGGTGCTCAAATAGATTCCATTTTTCACCGCCCATCCAAATATTTTTGTCTTGAGAAAAGCTAAGGCATTATCTGATATTATGGTCGAAGGGACTCCAAATTTAGTTACGATACCTTCATAAAAATGCAAGATGTTGGCCTCATTTGCTTTCTTTAGCACAACTGCCTCCACCCAGTTGGTGAAATAGTTTGTAGCCGTTAAGATCTATTTGTGAACTAGGCTAGAGTTTGGATTAATCAAACTAATAAAATCCAACCACCATTGCATGAATGACTCATTTACAGAAATGGGGTGGAGTGGAAGGGCTACTAAATTCTCTTTACCTGTCAAGAAGGCACATTTATTACATTTCCCAATCTATGTGTAGTAGTCATTAAAGATATTAGGCTAGTAATAACCAACTTTCAGGATCCTAAGAGCTGTTGCTTTCGAGGAAAAATGTCCACCTGTTTCTCCATCATGAAACCCATGCAATACCCTCTCCACCTGATCTGTTTTGATGCACCTTAAGATGACACTATTCACATCTCTTTTGAATAAGATGTCATCAATAATATCATATGGAATGGATTATAATCTGAAGTATCTTATCTTTTCCTTACTCAACTCCAGAGGGCATAGACATGTTTGAAGATAATGCACCATATCTTGAGTCCAACATGGAGTAGGTGTCTCATTGGTTGGTTTTTCTTGATCATCATACAACACCAAAATAATTCCTTCTCCATTCTTGGACTCCTCATGCTAATTTGAAGAAAACCACTCACAGAGGCCCCTACCCCTAACCAACTTGGTTACCTTAATATCAATGTCATAATTCATGACCTTGGTTACCCAACCATCCCTTTTTCCATTGAGGTCCTTATTTAAAATAAATTCCTATATACCGGCATGTGTGACTAGTATATGAATTCTATTATTTGACACTAGATGCTTGAAAATCTTTAAAATTCTAATCATAGCAAGGACATGCTTCTTAGTGAATGAATATCTTACCTCATAATCCTCAAGGCCATGGATGAAGAATGTAATATGTTTCTCTAGCCCTTCCCTATTCTATTACACCAAGATTGTGGAGATGGTATCCAAACCACCAAAACCATAGAGAGTGAAGTTATTAGAAATATCCAAATTGATAAGAGTTAGAGATTGATATATAACATACTTGATATCTTCAAAACTCTTCTTTCCCTCCACTATACATTTAAATTCCATATCCTTCTTTAGCATTATTGTTAATGGCTTCACAAGAGTGGAAAAATATGGCATGAACCTTCGAACAAAATTGATCCTCCCCAAGAATATTTGGAGAGCCTTCTTGTGACTAGGCAATCGCTCTCCAGATCAATATTTAACCCCTCTTTAGACATAATGTGGCCTAGCAAATTACCTTAATGAGCCAAGAATATAAATTTTTTGGGATTCAAAGACACTCTGACTCTCATACATCTTTGGAACACTTTCTTGAGTTGAAAGAGATGACTTGCCACATTCTTTGAAAACACTATGATGTCATCTAAGTATACGAGAACTATTTTATTGATCAATCCCCTAAACGCCATATCTATAGCCCTTTGAAATGTAGCTCTATCGATTGACAACCCGAATGAAATTTTCCTATAGGTGTAAGCTCTCCATTTTGTGGTGAAGGTCGTTTTTAACTGGTCCTCTTTCACCATTACTTGATTGTAGCCCAAATATCTATTTAAGAGAGAGAATATTTATAAGCTGGTTACTACCTGTAATATCTGCTCCATGGAAAGAAGAAAATAACAGTCTTTGAGAGATTCCCTATTTAAGTCCCAAAAGTCCTCGCACAACCTGATTTCTCTGTTCCTTTTCCTGGTTGAAACTAAATTTGTAACCCAACTTGAGTGCTTAATCAGAAAGATTACGCTCGACTCAATGATCTTTTTCAACTCCTTCTTCATGAGAGGATCTATGTGAGGATTGACCAATATTTGTTTCCGTATAATAGGCTTAGCTTCTAGGTCCAATTCGATGGTGTGTTGTGCTAATTTTGGATTAAATCCCTTAAGTCCTCATATCTCCAAGCAAAGACATCTGTAAATTATTGACAAAGCTATATGAATTCAGATTTTTCTTGATCAATTCTTACCTTGCCAATTTGGAGTACTTTACCCTCTCCAACCGAAATAGGATCTGAATCTTCTCTTTTGACCTTAATGTTTTCCTTTTCTTTTCTGAATTGATCATTTGGGTTCAAAATTAACTCTAGAGTAACTAAAACCTTAGGCAACTTGTTCCTCCATAACTACACCACTTGATGCCCCTATTGTTGCTCTAACTTTTCTTTATTTTTCATTGAGAACTCAGCTACTTCCTAAGGAAAGTTGATGACCTAGTGATCATTCTCAAACACATGTCATCTTGTGTTGTTATCCAGGACTACTAGCTTCACAACTACCTTGACATGGGGCTAAGCTTGATCTCTCTTAATACTCTTGACAACATCAAATTCTGATCCAATTGCTGCAAGCGTGTCTGCATACTCATCCTTCTTCCTCGGTATGGCCTGAATGTTGAATTCTTCGAGGTATTCAATTTGATCACATACCCGATGCTTGTAAGCTTTGAGAAGGTATTTTTTGGCTATATGGGATCCTCTAACCTAGTTCACAATCAACTCGTTATCCCCAAACACTTGCAAGTTTTTGATACCCCTCTTTCTTGCCCAATGCAATCCATAGATCAAAGCTTCATACTTAGTTGTTGTTTGAACAAGAAAACTAAAAACAAAAAGTTTAGTAATACTTTATACCTTATGGTGACATCAACACCACACCTCCTCCAACACCTTGCCTACTCCTTGAACCATCAAATAATAACTATCATACTTCATTATCATTTTTATCATCTGATTTGGTGATGCTAGGGAGAGGTGGATTCTCCTTATGTAAGCAATAAACTCTCAAATAAGCTTCTTCCATCTCCCTATATGAATAAAAAAAATGTCTCTTATGAGACCAATCATCAAGTGTTAAGTCTTAAATTTTCCCAACCTTATTGTCTTCCTCCTGAGTCTCCAAACACTCCTCTTGATCAAATACAGTACAATTTTCTTTGATTCGGCTTGGAGAATGAGGCCTAATGTGGAAGTAGGCAATTGTATCTGACCCAATTGTAGCTTTGACTCCATATCTTGTTATGAATAACATATGGGACCAATCAGCTGATAGGTATCCACCAATTTTGGCTGTGAAGTCCCTTGACAAGAACAAGGCGAAGAGTGGTGGCAAGTCAATAACTGACACATCTTGTAAGACCTTGACATTAGGACATGCATGCATCGTTAGATTCAAATATTTGATGACTCCCACCATCCCCACTGTCATTTCATCCAATTGCACCAATACTTTGGAGACAATTTCATACTTTAGGCCCAACTTATCTACAATTTTCTTCAGCATGATGAAGCTACTTGATCTTAAATCAATCATGAAATTGTGCACCATGCTATTTTTGACAATCAAGGACACATAGAAAGGTGGAGGCTTCAAATTTTTACTTGGTTGACTTCCTTTCTGCTGCACCATATTTGTGAGAACTTTCTCCTAATTTTTGGATGACCCATTTGAGGTGGACCAATTAGCCATTGCTTCTTGCAACAAATCCCATTGTCCTGGGATATCGAGTGACTCCCACATGGAAATGCTGACATGGGTTTTATTCATTTTATTGATGATATTGAAAGGGGATGGGTTTTCATTTTTCTTCCCTTTTCTTGGCATGATATTTTCCGATACTTGGGTTGGCCCATGGGCTGCTACAATTGGTGTCTTAGGCTAATTTTGCACATTCGGGGCTACTTTTACATTGCTAATTCCTTGTGGGGTGGGGGTGGGTTGAGAAATGACCAAACTAGATGGTTATCCCTCCTTTATGTTCCTCTTCTTTGACCATGTATTAGAAAATAAACCCTGGAAAGGAGGTTGATTAACTCTGTAAAATTCCTCGATTTTCCAATTTACCAATGTGATTTCAGTTGGAGGATCCTCTTGCTGATTCTCTTCCTCACTTGGATCTTAGGATAGACAGATGGTATGTACCATTAAAGCTTGATTTAGTGCACCATTGAAACATGTTGCTTGGTTGTGAGGCTAATCACATGGAAATCACCATTCATACTCATGTGCAATATTTTTCTGAGTTGGAACCAAAGTCCTTGATGTTGAAATTGTATTTGGATTATAGGGCTGAAATGGTCTGGCAGTTTGAGATTGCCCTTGATTTTGATTTTTTTTGGAGCCCGAGAAGGAGCCCTATTAGGCTGATACATAGGCCCATACACTGGAGCCTGAGGTTGGTATAGTCTAGAGATATGAGCTTGCTACCTCTTAATAGTCACTAGCTCATTTTCCAAGTTTTGTAGCTACTTTATAACCTCTTGAAGTTCTTTAGAGGTGCTTGAAGAAGTGGAGGCCTCACTATTGATCTGATTCCTAGGGACTAGAATGGGATTCAATTCAGGTGTTTGACTAGTTGTTGGAGTTCCCATTTCTAGATATAGGGGCATATGAGGCCTTGATACAAGCTTACCTACTTGAATTGAATAATTATCTTCCCTAATGTCTATGTCATAGGATCTTAACAATTTTTTCCCTCCCATAAACCAAATCATCATAGCTATGTCTGAATTTAGAGCCTTTAGGAGGTAGAGAAACACACCTTGGGAAACTGGTCTCACACCCATTGGAATCCGATCCCATATCCACTAAAACCTAAAGTTTAAATCATTCATCTTCTCATTCGGGGACCTCTTGATGGTGGTTAATTATTCTAATAAAGAAAATTATCCCATCTTTCCCCAAATTGATTACAGATGGTTGTGCATATTTGATCCCAGTTCATAATAGACCCATCTATTAAGCTCCTAAACCACTACAAAGCCTTACCCTTGAAAGAGGAAGCCAAAAACTTAACAAAAACATCCATTTCATTGATCTTGTGGATTACACAAACATTGGAAATATCATGGATGTGATCAATATGGGTTGTGTGGTTTTCCCCTGTGAAGTAGGGAATGTTTTTTAATGCTACAACTAGAATAGGGTTTTAGGCATTGAGAGAAAGTGGAATACTACCCGTTAAGTTTACATAGGGATTTGGTGGTCCTTGGGGTGGTTGTTGATGTGTCATCCTGATTTTCATGAGGAATTTAGTTGATTGAAGGAAGGGTCTACTAGGTGGAGGTGTAGACAAGGTCTTGTTTTGTGGAGATGGAGACCTCTGAACTTGTCTTCCCCTCCTTCCATTTCCTAGAGATAACTGCAAGTACAAAAATATCCCTTTTTCTCTCACCTCATATCTGACTCAAATCCTTCTCATGAACTTGAGGCATTATTACTACTGAAACCAATTGAAATTTGACCCTAGGAGTCACTAGATGTGCTATAAAAAAACCTTCAAAGGCTAAAAATTCACCAAAATGCACATGTAATCTTAATAAATTTGGAAAAACTGACTTCTGGTCCCACTGGGCATGTGAAAATTGTTATGTCAAAAAATTTGCACCTTAGATTTGCACATTACAAAACCCTACTTTTTACTAACATGGGATTTTCTCAAGGTATGGGACCTGTGTAATTTGGGACAAACCTCCAGAGATGGTTGGTTTCTTTACCTAACCTAGTGCCAACTTCTCTAAAGTGTAGAGAATGGAAAACTAATCTAATATAGGGAAAATTTTAGTAGTGAATATTCATAGTTTGGCGAATAGTAGAATTCTAGGAGTTTGATTTTGGTGAATACTACAACAACGACAATACTCAAGTTTTTCCCAAAAATCCCATAAACAACAATCTGTACCATCTAAATCGCCAAGGAATTTCCAATCCAAATGTATATATTTATATTAAATCGTCGCGTGATCACTGCGTCGGGATTTGAAAACATTAATTTTTCACCAAGAAATCAACACAATGGTATTTGAAAACATTAATGTTTCACCAAGAAATTGACACACCGGGATTTGAAAACATTAATGTTTTGCCAAGAAATCTATGAAAACTTATTTGGCCAAGAAAAAATTCCTGAAATTTTCTCGATATATACACAGAGGTGATGGTCTCCCACGGTTTCCCAATTTGTGTATTTGCAAAGTAGTAGAAAGGGATTTAGTGAATCGACATATTGTAATTTACTTACAAAATTTCAAATAAGTTTAAGTCTTTCCATCACCCAGCTAGTGCATTGCAGTTTACATCCTAGAAGCACTTACTGCAGGTGAGTCCTTAGTCTATTTGAGACTTATTTTCTTTCGTGTCACATTTCTTTATCTGCGATTCCGCCTTTGTAAGTTATTTCAAAGCCTAGACATCCTCATCCTCATAACCACTATGATTTTTTATGTCATCTAGAATAGTCCTTCACTTGTAGAGAATCATAACTAGTTTTCCTATCTTAGATACATCTAGATTCTAAGTTAAATAAATATATATATGTATATATATATATATATATATATATATGTACATACATACATCTATATATACATCTCCATGAGTTGTTGCTCTATATATTCCTTGCTTTATTAGTATATCTTCTTTGAATGTTTTTGTTGATTTTCTCTTTTTTGCAATACACACACACACACACACACACACACACACACACACACGTATATATATATACATACATACATATATGTACATATACATACATACATGCATACATACATACATACATACATATATATATATATATATATATATATGCATGCACGCACACATACACATACATATTGCGGTTTCACTTTCCATTTATTCCGCGACCAATACTATGATCATTTATCACTGTCTTCTAACACAACCTCATCTCACAACAGACTTGAAGGATATATAAAATGTGGTACATTCCGCAAGTTTCATGTTCCCTAGGGGAATTTCCTTGGGACACTAATGGAATGGTGATGCGTGGCATAAACCTCCTGGGATATGGGACCCACTCCGGACTCGAAAACATATCAACAACAGCTCATTCTGTGGGGTTCACGTCTGCTGGGATGATTTGGTTGGGAATGGGAGAATAATTGAATGCTGACAAACAATACTATACGAAATAGAGACCATACGGAGATGTCCAAAATGAAAAATTCAAGAAATGCAAAAGGGAAAAAAGTTACAACAATGAACCAAAATCTAGATAATTAGCATTTGGAAAAAACAAAAGACAGAAAAATAGCAGTTGTGGGAAAAGTACAGACATCTTGTCACAAGCATGCTTCTTGTTACCATCGTTTTCCTTAATGCAATGTAATTCAAAAAAATTTAACCATGGAAACATTATGTATCTTTTTTCTTTCAATTCTAAAGGATTCATTGATTTAGAAAAATGACACCTAAAATAAGAAGCCCAGCCTCAGGAAAAAATGCTATTCCAACCCCTCCTGGTAATGGTACTGACATTCAAAAAATAATATCTTATTTTGAGAAACCATCTAAGGAAACCCATCCTTCTCCAATAAGACCATCACAATCAAGGGATAATGATTACATTCAAAATGTAAATCAGAATGAGAATGTGTTCATTTTTTATTTGCCTAATGTTGTCAATGAAAACAATAATGAAATGCCTCCCCTTGAAGACATTCCATTGAATGATGTTGAGTTTGACATTGTACCACCCACCCAATTGAATAAAGATGACACTGCATCACCTACAAGTGCCCAAGTGAATATTGGAGGTGAAAATTATGGTAGTGGAATTTAACGAAGTATAAATTCCACTAAGGAAAATACTCAGCGGACACCTATTTCTAGAAGAAAGAGAAAGAAAATAAAATGGGACTTTGGAAGGAGTTTCATGTTAGAGTGGGTTTCTAAGTTTCCATTTAATGAACCTGTTGAAAATGAGAATAAATTTGAACCTCCCAAAGAATGCAAATGTACAATCTGTAGTTGGAGATTGGGCAGGGAAAAGACAATGCAACTTAAGTTGGATACTATTGAGAATCATGTAGGAAAGATATATGAAAAGATAATTGTAGATGGCGTTGAGAAGAATATTTCTAGATGGAAAACTACAGATGATTGTTTACATATTAGGTATGAAAGATAATTTTAAGAGAACAAGAGAAATGAAATAATAGTTGTAATGAATGGAGGGAAAATTACCTCTCAATTCAACAAGATTGTTGAAAATAGACTTTTAGGTAAAACAATTCAGCTAGCTACTATTTTTCACATTTTGAAAAGAGTTCGTCCTATAACAGATTTTCCTCGACAAAAGAAGATGTTGTCTTTCCTTGGTTTCCCACACTTTCCTCATTCTTAATGGTCAGAAATTAGTGGTTGGGATTGGGAAAAATTCCTAGCTGTGGTTGAGAAAGAAGACTTGAAAGAGAAACTGAAGTCTACACGATACATATATTTTTCTATTGATGAGGTTACAAAAAAAGGTAATTCTAATTGGGTTTGTATGCATGTGTATAATGTTGAGAATTTTGTGAGACAACCTCACTTACTTTCCATTCACAAAATGAGAGAACTCCAATGTTTAAAACCTTTGTGAGTTGGTGATAAAAAGTTTGAAGTAGATCGGTGACATAGATGATGCTGCAATTGCATCAAAGCTGGTATGTGTCAGGGAAGATGGGGCATCTATAATGCAAGGTAATCACAATGGCCTTTATGTAAGAATCCAAACATCTCATTTCCCTAATATTATTTTCATTCATTATATGGCTCATAGAATGAACCTTGCTTACAGAATAGTTGGCAAATTCAAACCTGTAAAAAAAGTTGAAGACCTTGTTCGAGAGGTGCATGCTTATTTCTGCCGTAGTCCTATAAGGTTCATGGAATTCCAAATATTTATATAAGGAATAACAAATGGACATAAAATGTTAAAATATGTCGACACCAGGTGGATCTCATTGTACCAACCGGTTCGTAGGGTGTACGAAGAGTATTAATCCTTATTAGGAGTGACATGGCAGAATCACATGGAAGTGGACAAGGCCCAAGATTTGATACATCATTTGACTGATATAGATTCATTACTGATGTTATGTGGTATCCTTCCCATTTTGGAATAAATGCATTGTTTAATTAAACAAGCACAAGAAATAACTATCTATATTGTTGATTTTTCTAGTTTGAGGAAACGAATTTGTATGAAAATAGAATATTTTTATCTCAATGAAAATAATTTTACAAGTCCAACATTTGATAGTTGGAATGATTTGATAAATATTGGAAATGCAAGTATGTTTCTGAAGCCCAACTTGTTTGGGGAAGTATGTGCTTCTGTACTTGGATATGAGATACCAATGTATATGTTTAAAGTAGTAGCCAATAAGGTTGAGGAGGTAAAAGTCATAGGGAAACTATTTGATAACATTTTATCATCAATAAGGGCGAGGTTAAGAGAAATTGCAGTGTCCCTATAAGAAGAAATAAGGGAGCGATTTAGAAGGTGTGATTTACTCGAAGCAATGGCTATAGTAAATTCGACCTTTTGGAATCCTATCCAAAATAAAAGACATATGCAAGAAGACTACTTCAAGAGGTTGACTACATTGATTCAAAATTTTTGTAAGCCTATGGATATCATTTGAATGAATATTGTAGGTATTTTAAGAAAGGATAGTTTGACTGATCAATCTCATGAATTCACCTCTATAACAATTTAACAATTCAAAGATTTGGATAATCCCTTATAGTGTGGAACAATAACCCGGCTATGGAATTTTTTTGGGTTAGTACTATTTTACATCAAACTATGTCCGAGTTTTTCTCATTGGCTGATCTATGTCAAATAATGATTTTGGGTTCAGTTGAAGATGAGACAATTTTCAGTGCCTTGGCCTTTATAAATTCAAAATTGCGAAACAAGTTTTACAAAAATTTGGAAAATTGTTTGAGAATTTATACATCATGGTACAAAGTGGATAACTTTCCCTATGATAGGGCTTTGGCAGTATGGAAGTTGATTACTGAAAGAAGAGGGGCTGAAAAAAAGGCACAAATACAACAGACGACCCTATTGCAGTAGTTGACTGTCAAGAAAGAGAGAGTCAGTCTTAGAGGTCTGGTGAATCAAATGATAGAGATGATCCATGTCCATCAAGTGGGAAGCTTCCATTGGTGGATATCCCATTATATAAATGTTCATATAATAATTAGCATATTCAAATATCCAGTATATTGTTCTGAATCTCAAACAAGGATTAGCCCCAAACTTATATGTGCCTAAAGGTAATCATATTGATTCCATTTCCATTTTGATTGTAGAAACATTACAAATTCATGTTTTAATGAGTATTTAATATATTTCACATATAATTTTGTTGATGTCTTTTATAGAAAGCATACACTGTGGTTGGTTAGCTATTAAATCAAAATGAATTTACATTATTATATAATTTAGGCATATAAGAGTTGTGGTGCTTAATTCTGAGATAGAATAAGTGGCTTTGCTTGAATCATTACTAAAATGAAAATTTAAAAATAAAACTATTCCTCATTCAACTTGCTTGAGACATGCCTTGTATGAAAAAATTGAAGATTTTAATTGCAAAAAATGGATCTAAATACACTAAAGAGTAAATCCATGCACATATTTATTTAACTTGTGCACCTCTTTGTAAAAATTTTCTTCAACCATAAGCAACCTAAATTTCACATGTTTATTAATATAATCAACATAAAGATAAATCTAGTCTATTAATAAAACAAATTACTATTTTTCATCCATGACCATGATTTCCTCCCAAATAATAGAAATGAAAAAACCAAACTACCACTTCAACTTGGAATCAAGCTCCACAACTTTAAAAAATTATATAATCTTATGTAACATGCTCCACTCTTCATCTGTTGGAATTGCAATTTGCTATAAATCAGAGTGACTGACATGTAACTTGGTTAGCAGTTCATAACTAATAGTGGAGCTTTCATCTATTGTTGTATGCAAACTTACTGAAAAGGTTATCAATGGTCTAACAGAGTCAATTTTTTTCTCATCTAGCTTCTCAGGAATTCAGTCCTTCTCTTGAGTCATTTTTTATTTCATCTTCTTCTGGAATGCATCCTTCTTAATGAAGTGGCATGTATCGTCAAAACACATTGGAAAACCAAGCTTTGTGAACTCATATACCTTTCTATGCAGCTCCTGTAACATTATTTGACACTTATTCATCAATTCCTGTGCTTTTCCCAATATCACACACTTACAAATGATAGATGATACCTTTATTGAGGCATCAAACTGGTTCTGAATTCCCCTGGATGCCAGTTCTGTGTCACTAAATTTGTATATAGCTTCCAAAATTTTCTTTGTTGTATCCTCTCTTAAATCCATCACTTTTCTACTACCTGTTACGTATTCACAAAGCTTATCATAGTTTCTTTGTAGATCATTCATGAATTCAAAAAATCTAATCAAATCATCAATTTTTTGGTTTATTTCCCCCCAAACATTATCCATCATATTAATCAATTACTTTTTATGAAATCCAGATAGTTTGATGTTGGATGACCGTATTTCCTTTTTTTCTTTTGCCAATTCCTATTGCAATATTTTTTTTTTGTTTTTCTCATCATCTAGGCTATGTTCCCATTTTTTGACCTTTTCTTTCTCTTCCTTCACATCCTCTTTCAATTCTCCCAATGATTTTTGTAATCTATCATTCTTACTCAAATTTTCCTGTAACTTTTTCTTTGTCTCTTCTAGTTCTACATGTGCCTATTCATTCAAAGAAGTTCAAGTCATAAAGGCAAATGATTTTATCTTCCTCTCTAACTCACCTATCTTATTAACAGTTGTTTTTTCCTTTTTCTTTCTAATTTTCTAGGTCTTCCTCTAACTTTTTAATCTTATTATTCAACTTATATTCCTCCCTCTCTGCCTTCCGTAATGTTGTGTAAACCACATCATTATTCCTTTTTGATACATTAATTTTTTTCAGAAGGTTCCATTTCCTTAAGATCCATTTGAAGGGAGGTCATCTCGTAGTCACTAGAAACTATTTCATTTTATGGTTTTACAACTTTGGTCACAACATACATGTATTCCATGGTATCTATGTCTGGGTTATATGTAGGAAATTCCTTGATTATGGATGTTTCTAAAGTTCTAGTAGCATGTAGAATTTTCTTCTTGTTTCTTTTATCTCTTTTTGATTTATTGTCAAACACATCCAAACAATCAATACCTAAGGTGTTCGTAGGAATGAACAATTCCAACTCGAATGGAGAAGGAGTAATTGAAGTTTGGGGAGAATTTCCCTATGGAATGGCAGTTTGTTAAGGGTGGCAATGGCACCACCACCTTCTCTAAATAGTTTCCTTGAGCCAAGAGTAACTGTACATGTGTTTTCCTCCATCTTTTACCTCTTCTCATTTCCTTGTTGGAAAATATCCCTACCAACTTCAATTGTCTCTATTTTCATCCTTATGTTTCTAATGCTTTGTTGACTACTACCATCATCAATAGAACCACCATCATTAGCAATAGTAATAGATTCATGGCTAACTTCTCCTCTAGTATTTTCAACATGTGGCTAAATTGTTTGTTGAGGATTTGAATCTAGAGTAACTTATATTGGATTAACACCTATAGATGTTGAAGTATGCAGTGGTCCTTTATCTAAAGTTGAAGCTCCAAGGCCTGACCTATTGAAAATTTTTCTAGGTTGTGCCTCTGGTGAAACCCAAATTCCTTGTCCTGTTGAACCACCACCACCACTAAATCCCATCTTTTCAAAAATAACTGCTCCTGTAGAATATCTTTGTTTCAAGCCTTCATCAAGATTTGGTTTATATGTTCCAGGTGGATTGTGCAATTCCTCAGAGTCAATGTCATCATCACTACTTTTCTCTCTAGGATGCGCTTCATTCCACTTTTTGCTGAATGCTTCATCTTCTGGAATAGAATCATACTCTGAAATAGATTTTGGATGGCCTAGGTCTTGCCTCATAGAAAAAAAGGCAATTTTTTTTTACCTTGTCCAATTATTTTCTCACAATTCATTTTGTAATTACTTTGGCATTATTTTAGAGGAATTTTTATCATATTTTGCATACACTTTGGTAGATTGAAAATCCTTTGCCTATTTTTGTGGGGGCTAAGGCAATCTAAAAATTTGTGTTGACAACTTTTGAAAACTAATTCCTTTCTCAACAGAAATTTCATCCATTTCCATTTTTACTTCATCTTAAGAGTTCTTGTTTTTCAAAAATTTTAGCAAGGTTTTGCTTTCATGTTGAGTTTTAGTGGCAGAGTTCATGTTCGGCACTACCCTTGCTTTAATCACTTCACATGGGTCATATAACCAGTGAGAGTCAACATCAAACTTAAAAATATGTAAGATTTCATGTGCCACATAGAATGTTTTTATTTCAAATTTGAACCATCCACATGAGAACGGTAAGGAAGGAAATATGCTCTTATTTTGCTAAGAAAAAAATGGATATTATATGTGATTTCCATCTTCTGTATATATTCCAAGGAAAAAATATCTTTGTCACATGTATTAGAAATTTGTAAGGTTGTACTCCTGATCCATAAAACCTTAGCAGAATATAATCCTCCGTGAAGTACCAGTCTGCTAACTGTATTTCTGATCCCAGTTGAATGCAATATCTACATTTCACAGACAATCTTGGCAATGTACTTTTTGTAACTACTTAAAATGGAGCCAAAAAATAATCCACAAATTGACTATAGTCCCTTCTATGATCATACATTCTTATCTTGGGGGTCAAATCAGTTAATGGATGCATGACTTGTGGCTCGACCTCAACAAAATAGGGTTCAATTGCAAGTTTTTTTTTGTTTTAGACCATCTAGAAAACCACCATAGAATTAAATTGCACAAGTATGTAGTGAACCTAAACATCTTAGTGCCAAAGCCTTTTTTGATTGTTAATAATTATTTATGCATAGATTCTGCAATGTACCTATACGATGGAAAAGTGACATGCAAGCATGGGAATCTACAAGTAACTCTTCCTCACACCCGACCTCTTGAGGTTGTGCCGAGATAGCAGGTGGGGATGGAATACACATGGGGTGTAGATAAACTAGTTAGGTAATCTTATTTCTTCAACATGCAATAATGGGATCTGTGAATCTAAGGCGAAGAAGGCCCTCCTAACCTAAACCAGTGTGATAGATCATTTGGCGAGGATAGCTACTCGAAGGCTTCAATCACTATCAAGCTCTGTCGTTATTCGATCTATGGGTTGTGGGATACGTGGAAGGTGACTTGTGGGTGCTTCGTATATATCTCCTAACAAGGTCATGAAAATGGAATGTCTAATCGTGTAGTGGATCTTTTGGTATTTTATGGACAATTCTCTAGTCTAGTACAGAAATTTTTAGCTTGATTAGCTGCTATGTTTAATAATGATAGTTGTGTTATAATGTCTGGCGGAAGTGGAGAGGACCTAAAGACCAATGTTCGC
Organism: Taxus chinensis; assembly: GCA_019776745.2. Classification (NCBI taxonomy): domain Eukaryota; kingdom Viridiplantae; phylum Streptophyta; class Pinopsida; order Cupressales; family Taxaceae; genus Taxus; species Taxus chinensis. The sequence goes on from CM034156.1 coordinate 71,683,427, forward strand.
AATCTGGTGTCAATATTTGATTGATTTGTAGGCCAGTTGGGTTGTGGGACCTGTAGATCACAACCGTAAGTTCATGGTTGTTGTGGACCTCCTATGGTCATGTGAAGAATCAATCCCTAATTCCGAGTATCTAGTAATCATTAGCCTTTTCGGCCTCTATGTTTAGAACTAGAAGTTACACAATTTTCTCGGAGTGCCTAACGGGTGTTCTGGCAACTTGGATATGTAAGCTAGTGTCTATATCAACGAGGAGGTCTCCTGCATCTGGTTGTGGGACTAATGGATCACAACCGAATGTTTTCTCTCTTTCAGGTCCTTCTACAATCATATAGATGTCTATCAAGGTAGTATATAAATAGGCTGATTTGACCAGAACGTGTGTGCTTTGTTGTCTTCTATGTTTAATCCTCTTAGCTATGTCTTGATTTCTTGTAGGTCTGTTGTTGTTTGGAAGACCTGAATTCTGAGATTTTGGTCTATGTCAGTTAATTCTACAACAAGATTGGGTTGAGGCACGATTCGCTCAAAAACATATTCCCTGGGTTCCCTAGGTCCCGTGATTGTCATACAAGATCAATATAAACTTAATTGAAATGAAATAAACTAATTATGCTAGATATATCTACAACATATATATATATATATATATATATATATATATATATATATATATTCCTCTATTTTTGTATTTTTGATAGAATTGAAAGAGCAACTAATCTAATATATTCAGAAAATCACAACTAATCTAATAACAAAATTAAAACAAGCAAGGTAGCTCGGTGTAGCTACTTGCCTGTGCAGTTGTGAGTTTATCCTGAACAACTAGATAGCTGATTAACTTAATTGAAAGATTCTCTATCCTACCTCAGAAGTGAGGAATGAATCTTAGTTTCTGGGAAAATATCAATCCCCACAGCTTCCCTAGCAATATTGAAAATGAAATTTAACTGAAATGAAAATTTTCACTACTCTATTTGATATGTTTTAACTAGAACTTTGACAGATAAAACCTGGAATTTGCAGAACAGTGGCGAATCTAGTAGTGTATGATTTTGTCCCCTCATAATGATCTCCTCATTCCTTCGTGTTCACATGATTCCAGAAGAGTGTGTATATGCTAGTATCAATAGAAAAGGTATTTTTAACAATGGCAACTTTGGAAATAGACCGAATATAATGTGAGTTGGAGAGGAACAATGCAAGTGACATAGCTTGGCGTATGTAATTCCTAGTGGGATTTATTACAGGAATATAAAACAAGTGTACCAAGAGATTCTAGAATCTACCTTCTGTGAAGAACACAACCTACAACTCTAATGAATTCAATATACAACTGACACTACTATGTTCTAAACTAATTTGTATGAACAACAATGAACAAGACTGAAGCAAGAAGATCGAATGGCTTCTAACAATGAAAGGAAAACTAGCATAGATGCAAAACATGAAAAAAAAATGAATTCTAAGCAAGAAATTGAAAGACTAAACAATGGAAATGAGAAGTTGAGGGGCCATTTGCTTGAAAACAAGGTGGCTATTTATAGATTTCACATTCACCCAAAGGTAATTCCTATTAGAACTCTTTTACCATTAAACAATGAAGAAACACTATTCTGAGGACATAAAACATTAATACAAGCTAGGGCAGTTGAGAAAATCTGGTAAATGTTGAAAATTACACAATTCACGATCAAAGGAGCATGCTTGAAAACACGTGAAGGACCGTCGCCCTAGCAGGGTGGCGGTTTCGTCACTGAAGGTCAAAAAGCATTTAAAAGGGGGACGAGGGATAAAACAAAGCACAAGGAACTTGGATAAATCATTTGGGATGCTAACATATACTTCGTGAGCTTCTCTGGATCCCAAACACCTTGCGAGGTGACCTGTATCATCATAGGGGCATGTGTAACCTTGTTCCGGTGGTACAGTACCCTACAATTTTGGGTACATACATATTGCCCCCTCGGAGAAGCATTTTAACTATGAAGAGGCGTAAAACGGTGGGTCCGAGTATGGCGGTCCCAAAATGGGAAGCTAGAAATTATACCTGACATGCCCGTGTGTCGAAATGTTGCCATCTGAGTTCCCGCTACCTGCAAAATGGAAAGAGGACTCAAGTGCAGATAGATAAAATAAATCAAACAATAATTACTAAATTAGTATGAAATGAGGACTTGCCATTTGCATGGGGATAAGAACTTACCTCCGTCGGCACTCTAAACCTGTGAAAGGGGCACTCCAAATGAGTCAAAACACCATATATATATATAAAACGGGCTTATTTTCCTATTCATTTGCACGTGTTGATTTGATAGTTTTTTAGCTCTGGGACCCATGGTGATGGTTTTTTATGAGAGTATAGTCAAAACCGTCGTAGCGAGATAGCGATCATGCCTCTGTGAGAAGAACCTCGACCCAAGAGATCCCAGGTTAGTTCTTCTTGATTTAATGTTTTTACACCCAAAATGTTAAAATGATGAAATCTTTGTTGTGGGGGGGGGGGGTTATTTTTAGAAATGTTAGTTTTAAATGTTTCTCTTAGGGGGGACGCCTAATGGGTAGGCTTTCGTTTTAGCTAAAATGGTTGATTTTTGCATTTTTAAGCATTTTTAGGGCATGCAACCTATTTGTAGTCGCGGAACAGGACTGCCGCCCTGAGTAGGGCGGCGGTTACAGGACTGCCGCCCTGAGTAGGGCGGCGGTTATAGGACCACCGCCTTTCAAGGCGGTGGTTATGGAACCGCCACCCTGCTCAGGGCGGCGGTTCTCTTCAGAATGGTAAAACAACACTAATTTGAATTCATTTTTGCATTTTTAGTGTTCCTACTTGCTTTAATGATTTTTCCAATGCAATCTTAATACTAACTTGCTTCTTTTTGCGTGTTTTTGGGTGTTTTGCAGAAGAAGGAAGAGTACATTAGATGGAGCCTAGAGAGGGAGTGTGATTGGCTTTCAGTAGTGTTAGATGCACTCTCTCAGGCTGAGCAGGATACTCTCCAGAGGGCAGGTATATTGAGGATCACATGGGTCCCCCATGTTGCACCTGCCAGTCACATACTATGTGACTTATTTTCTTACTGGGATGTAGATCAGAACACCTTCCGATTTCCAGGTGTTAGGGGTGAGTGGACTATCACCCTAGAGGATGTCTACCGTATTTTGGGAGTCCCAATTATTGGGAGGAGACTTTCATTTGATACAGTAGTATCCAGAGCTCAGGTGACTCAGTGGGCCACCTACATGGGAGATGTAGTTGTTTCCACTGGTTCAAAGAAGTTGGCAAAGGTCTGTTCTATTCCTGGCTTGCCCATCCCTCTGATCTGCCAGGCCATTATGGGCATCCTTGCTTCGAGATTGATTAGGGATAAGGGAGGTGATACTTTTCTCTACTGCTGGGCCCCCATTATCGCATAGATTGAGGCACATGGTCGGATTTATTCCTGGGGAGCCGATATACTTGGGACCACCTATCATGAATTATACAGGGTGGTTCGATTACAAGGACAGTCGCTGAGCCATCCGACCTTTGTTATGAGCTGGGTTTATGAGCACATTATCCCTTATGGGAGAGGCGTAGAGGTGGAGGATCCTGGGGCCATGAGGGTAGCTAGATGGAAAGAGATGACGGTGCTTAGAGCACCCCACCAACCAGTTACTTCCCTGACTACTGAGGATATGGAAGCCACACCTTACCAGGCCATAGCGGGGTTGTGGGGTGAGGAGACCTTTACTTTGATTTCCTGCTCTACTACAGGGAAGCTTGTGGATAGGATGGGGAAGGTAGAGACACACCCCTTTGATTGAGTGCCTTAGCAGTTCGGCCTTGCTTACATTGATATGCTTCCCCCAGTGGTGCCAGTGTTTAGATCAGTTCGGGAGGCTAGGGGAGGTCCTAGAGGCTGGGGTTGGACTGTTGTCACTCTTAGCATCCCTATTGTAGCTAGGAGGGTGGTACGAACTCGAGAGAGAGTCAGTGCTCCTTAAGCACCTTTACTTCGGATTGCCACCAGTCCTACCCATAGCAGTGATGATCCCATTGATATAGACTCCAAGTTTGAGGAGTTCATAGGGGGAGAGACAGAGGAGGAGACCGAGGACATGGAGATAAGTGAGTCAGGTGGAGAGGAGTATAGCAATCCCAAGTGGCATGACACTCAGGAGATCCTACAGGCCGAGAGGGTAGAGCAGAGCGCGGAGAGGGTGACTCTAGTCTCAGAGGAGTTTCCTTCTCGGGACCTAGGTGGAGAGGACGAGTCCATGGTAGGATGCTATAGTTCCCCAGACGTAGGAGGGGGCCACCAGTTAGCGGTGGCATCCGTGGCAGGCACAGATCCCAGAGATCCTTCTTGGAGGCCCGGAGATTTGAGTGAGTTGTCACTCTTCTTTTTAATAGTTATTTTAACTAGAATTACCTTATTTGCTATCTCTCTTTTTTTTCATCCTTGGTTTCACCTTTTGATTATTTTCTAATTTGTTTCCTCCTTTTCTTGTAGAGACTGTTGATGATTGACGAGACTTGATTCGTTGGGTATGTACTGACACCCTGATGCTCCCCACAGAGAAGAATTGTGATGAGCTATCCATGGATGCAGGGGAGCCTTCAGTAGCCAGTAGGCATACCGATGTTTTTTCCCTTGTCTAACACGTGGCCAAGATGGTGACTTCCCTCCATGCCGAGGTAGCTAGGTATAGGGTTGCAGAGCACCTGATGAGGAGGAGCCATTCTCATAGCGAGACTACAACTACTATTCAGGATCGCGAGCCCTCAGTGCACTCAAAGCGCCAGCATAGCCGGAGTCCTAGACGTGATCGTGCACCTTCTAAGGGATCTCATAGGGATTGAGAGGCCACTTGGATCCTTTTGTAGTGACTCTCACTATATTGTTTATATGACCATTTTGTATTTTCCAGACTCATTAAGCATTTTGACCATGCCTAGTGCATGATGGCATTGTACATAAAACCTGATTATATATATATATACATCTCTTTTTGGATCTAGATCTCTTTGTACCTATAGTTTTGTGATTCATTTTCACACGTATACTAGATGTTTATATTTTTTGTGTTTTTATATGCTTTTCAGAATGTATGCAATGGAGAACAAATATCAAAAATGTTTTCTTTTTGTATTTCGTGATGCTGATGTATGATGACGTAGATGAACTTGTGATATTGAACTTTAGTTTTCATAAGAAATTTTCCAGTACTTCATATTGTTTTGACAAAATGTGATGATGAGTTGGTATGATGAGCAAATGAACTTGCCCCACTCCTAACTCCATGTAGCTAGTAAGATGCAAGGGCTTACCACCAAGAGCTAGAAAGGGCATAAGCTATGAGGTGTGTTGAAATGGTAATGATGGGAGATAGAAAAAGAGGTGGTGGAACCAAATTAGGATGCTACAAAACTATCTTACTCAAGTGACTCATTAGTTTAGAATGTGACTTGCTTTGTAATTTATCTGGACTTAGATCCGTAGATGGCCACTTGGTTGACAAAATCTGGATTTCAGGGTTTTGAACTCTCTTGGAATTTTGGACATTTGATTCATTTGTTTTTGACTCAAGATTTCAAAGGTTTGTTTGAACTATTTACTTATGACTTTCAACATTTACTGTCAAGCGGACCCCCTACACCTTGCCCCATGCTACTAGTAGGAAGCATGGGCTTATCACCATGGACAAGGCACAAGTGAGTAGAGGCATTCCCATCCTTTCCTAACCCTACATCACTAGTAAGAGACGCAAGCTCAACACCGAAGGTTGGTAGGGCAAGGAAATGTGTAAAAGTAAAATTTTCTGTTTGATCTATATTTGAATTACTTGAGCAAAATGTCAGGATGTTCTTATTTCCAAAGAGATATATACACGGGATAGATGTGACACCATGTAGCTTCTAGAATAGTCAATAGGAAAGACACCTATCCTAGGAAGAAACCAAAAGTGAGAACAAGCATGTAGGCCTTGGTATGGCTACCATTAAGACTTTGTCATATCTAGCTTTAATTGATGAAATGATTCTGAAATAGTTGATGATGTTATGAAAATGAAGAAGTATGATTTGAATGCTCCTACTAGCAGAAGTTTGTAATAATTGCTTAAGAATAAGTCCCTTGATCACCAAGTTTTACGAAGTGAGTGAACAAAATGAACCTAACTAAATGAATATGTAAATGTAGATATAATTATACAAATAGTGCTGATGCTTCATGCATAAAACCATTTAAGATATAAGGAATTGACTGATTCATTGAATTCCTCACCCTCCAGTGTGCATAAGAGATGCACCGTTCCCGTAGTCCTTCATGACTCGATATGGGCCCAACCATTTGGGCTGGAACTTTCTTCCTTTGCTAGTTTTCTTATCGATCCGGCTGTATAATCTTAGAACTAGATCTCCTTTATATATTTCTCTCTCATAGACCTTTTTTTATACTGCCGGCACATCTGGTCAGCATAGGCTCTATGCCGATGTTTGGCATTTAACCTGGCCTCGTCTAGGTTTTATAGTTGAGAGATAGGTGTGCCTCCCTATAAGCTTCCTTCGTCTAGAATCCCTTATAATGAGATGCAGAGACTAGGTATTTCAACCTCAAGTGGGAGAACTGCTTCTGCTTCAAATACTAGTGAGAAAGGAGTTGCTCTTATTGGTGTTCTTATTGAGGTTCGGTGGGCCCACAAGGGCCAAATATAGTTTTAAATGCCAATATCGTTTGTTCTCCTTGATTTGTTTTGAGGAGAATAGCTTTTCAACATTTTGTTTATTGCTTTCAGCCTGCCCCATTGGCTTGAGGGTAGAAAATAAAGGCCGTGTGATGGGTTTATCTTGAACTTGCTACATAACTCAATGAACGTCGTTGTTTTTTAAAGGACGTTCCATTATCTGAGATAATGACTTGTGGGACACCATACCTACAGATAATTTGGTTCAAAATGAATTTGGAAATCACCCAAACTTGGTACGGTAGTGGTGACGAGGCATGGCCCCCCACCCATTTGGTAAAATATTCTATGGTTGGTGATCATAAAATTATGGCCATCAGTTGATGAGGGAGATAATTTTCCCTATCAAGTGCCAAACCCCACATGGAGAAGGGCCATTGAAGTTGCTATTGGTTACAGGGAATTATGCTGGCATGTGAATCTTGTGAGAGAATTCTTGACACTTTGTAGAATTTATGTTACAAATTCCACTACGTTATGTTTAAGAGTGGGGCCAAAAAATAGCCCATCTGATGTAGTAGTTTTGCAATGCGGTGGTGTGTGAACACCGAAGTGGGCGGCAGCATATCCCACTGTTGGGATTCATGAAGAATATTCTTGGATTCTTCTATGTCGACACATCTTAGAAGCATGCCATCAAAGGCTCTATGATAGAGCACTTGGTCCTAAAATAACATATTTAGCGGTAATAATGCATAACCACCTTATTTGTTGTGACGTGTGGCACTTTCCAAGTATGTACGGTCCATGATAAAATTGATGATATCAGTATACCAAGGACATGTAGAGATGGGGGGTCTGGTTTTCAACAAAGTATACACATTCATCGGGAAAGGTCTAGATCTACCAGCTCACCTCGATCTAGTGGATTGTCAACTAACCAGTCTACAATGATTTGTCCTTTTAACAGATTTTTTATTTACGAATTGTTAACTCAAATTCTCCCATTAGGGTTATGAAACGGCTAGCCTTTTTTGATAAAGATCCTTGTGTGAGAAATGTTCGTAAATGGGTTTGTCTTTACAATGCCCCTTGTTTTCCTGGTTTAACATGTAATGTCTCAAATTTTTGGTAGCAAAAATTATGGCAAGACATTCTCTCTCTACCTATGTGTAACGTGTTTTCATAATCGAGCAACGTTCAGCTAAATGAAATAGATCATGCATTCACATTTTTCATCGTCTTCTTGAGCCAGCATATACAGGCCAGTGAGACATGAGTAGCTTCGTGAGGTATAGGATCAAGAAGGGAAATCTGGCTTGGGAAGGAATTATCATGGGTGGTGATAAAAAGAAGCGCTTAACTACTTCGAAGGCCTCATTGTAATATTTAGGTCCAATCGACACTATAATCTTTCTTGAGTAGATTGTTGATTGGATGAATGGAAAAGCTTAAATCTGGGATGAACCTTCATATTGCACTGAGTTTCCCAAGAAATGAATTGATTCCAAACTCGTCTGAATGTGGGATCATTTCGAGAACAACCCGTATTTTGGCTAGATCAACATCAATCCCTCATGAAGATATAATGTACCCGAGAAGTTTGCCTCCTATTACACCGAACATGCACTTCTCTAGGTTTAATGTGACACCATACTCAATTAGTCATGAGAGGATGATACAGAGCACTTCTAAATGATCACAGTGTTTCTTGGCCTTGGTTCAACAAGTCATCCACATATGATTCCACAATTTTATGGATGAGATCATGGAATATATAAGTCATTTCCTGTTGATACGTAGCGGCCAACATTCTTAAGACCAAATGGGAAGAGCAACATAACAATAAGTTCTCCAGGGAGTTATAAATGTGGTTTTGGCTTGATCTTGTTTAGATATTTTAATCTAATTGTACCCTGAGAACCCATCCATGAGGGGACAGTAGTTCAAACCTAGTTGTCTTGCATCAATGATAACGTCAATGGATGGTAATGGGAAATCATCCTTGGGACAAGCTTTATTAATATCCCAAAAGTCTATACAAATGCATATCTTCCCATTATTTTTTAGGATGGGAACGATATTAGATACCCATTGTGAATAGTCAACGGGCATGATGAATCCTACTTGGAGAAGTTTTACTACTTCCTCTTTTACCATGAGAGCCACCTTTGGCTTCATTGGCCTTGACTTCTGTTTAATTGGCTTCACATCTAGTTTAGTGACGAGATTATGTACCGCAACTTGTGGTGCGATACCCATCATTTATTTATAATTAAATGTAAAATCCTTTTGATGTTTTTTGAGGATTTGGGTGTGTATTTCTATTTCTTCCAGAGTTAACAAGGATCCCAACTTCAAAATTCTTGGTTCTTCCACCGTTCCAATGTTTATGTCAATGGTTTCTTCTATCAAAGAAGTGTTACCTTCTTCAAATTCAAGTGGGGCTGGAGGTAGTTCCAAGATTTCTTCATTTCCTATCTCGTAGATATCAAGATTTTTCTGTGGAGGAGACTCTACTGTGGGATTTCCAAAGTAGGAAGAGGAATGTGGTATTAAGGAAAGATCAATTATACAGTGAGCAAGGTGTAGCTCTGCATAGGTGTTTAGATATTCGAGAGTGACTTTATCACTGTCAACATGATGTAAGATAGAAGATTCATTCTTAGATGTATGTGTTAGAAGAGGGTTCATTGACATTTTCTTCACCAACGGTTCAGTACAAAGCGATACCTTTAAACTTGTATCTTCCAACTCATTACTTGGGGTAAAGCATGAAGCCAAGGTTGCTATTGAATCTGCGAGAAGGTTTTGTTCTCGTGGGATTGCCTCAATGGATATGAAGTTGAATATTTTTCTTAGATCTAATACTGTTGTCTTATAGAGCTGTAAGTGCTTAGCTTTAGTCTCATATACTTCAGATACTTGGTTTGCAACTAATTGTGAGTCTCCTAACACTCTGATGTTATTAACACTGATCCTTTTAGCTATGATGAGGCCAAGGAGGAGGGTTTCGTACTCAGCGCCATTGTTTGTACATTCAAAGTTTAACTTAAAATAAAAAGGTAGGAACTTTCCATCAGGGGAAGTGAAGATCACACCTGGCCCGACTCTATAGCGACATCTAGCTCCATCGAAGTGGAGAGTCCAATATTTACTAGGAAAAATGGATGACGGGACATTCTTTGCATCTGTTTCTTCTGTTTTGGTTACTTTTACCATGTAAAATTCCTCTATTGGAAGAGAACCAATTCCTAGGGTACGTCCGATACCTATGGAATCAAACGGTAGGAAAATTGGTAGATCTTGTTCTAATAATTTAACAATTTTCATAGTAGTTCCTAATGACACTGTTTCTACAACGTTAGCTTCATCCTTGAGGGCTGGGATGCCCTTGACTAGGTTCGTAATTTCTAGTTCCGTTGTAGGTATTAATTTTTCTTCTGGTTTTGAGTCGATTGGTTTGTTGGGAGTTAAAACTCAGTGAACGCCTGGTATTTTCTTCAGGTCTGCTAGGTGTAGGTCGAATGGTTTTAGGTCACCTTTTGCTACGAATATCTTTCCTAGGTGTAAGAATATTATTTCCTGGAATAACGTAGAAGGGATTGCTTTCATGCGATGTATCCATGGTTGACCGAGGATCATATTATAGTTGGTTTCCTGATCTATGATATAAAACTCAGTGAGGATTGTCTTTGGTCCTAAGGTGACTGGTAATATTATAGTCCCAATTGAAGTAGCCTTAAGGCTATCATAACCTCTTAGCATATTTCTTGTTGTGGAACAGTTTGTTTCTCCATATCCTAGATTTTGAAGGAAAGAGAAAGGGACAATGTTAAATGCTGCCCCATCATCAACCATTGTGCGTTTAACGTAATTATTGTAAACCCACACCTGTAAATGTAAGGTCAGATCGCTTCTACGTGTAATTTCAGCATCTATTGGCATTTTGTTTATGTCGAATATAAACTCGGTATCCCTATCTAGCTGCCCTGGAGGGTGGATATCAAAGTCCATATGGTTTACTTGTGTTTTGGGAGGTGGAGTGATGTTAATTAAATGACTTAGATCTAGTGCTTCTAAAAGAGCAGCCCTATGGGCAAGAGAGTTTTTCAACAAATCCAAAAAGGAGATGTGAGAGAAGGTCTTTGTTAAGTCATTAATTAAATCATAAGCACCCACAGGTTTTACCAATGTTTGTTGAATGTTATCTGGTTCTAGTGGATAAATTGGATTTGGTTGAGAAGAATATTCTCGTGTTCTTGTTATGGCTTCTACGTGTAGCTTAGTATCTAACTCCACTAGACCAACTATCTTGGCTCGTGGCTGATTTCCTAATTGCAGCGCGATAGGTGGATTTAGTGAAGTTGAGGCTTCATGATCGTTATTTCCTGTCATTATACCTTTGTTCATCCCATTTGGATTTAATTTATTATTGTTATCATGATTTGGAAGTGGATCATTGAAGATCTTAAGAGATGCGTTTTGAGGGGAAACTTCCCCTATGAAAGTATTTGGCATAGGTGTCACAAAATCTGTTAAGAACATATCTATGAAGAGTTGTCTTTGTTCTTCTGGAAAACGTTGCATGAACTTATTGTAATCATGGTGAGTCCTAGTGTCATGGCCTCAAATTTTGTGGAAACCATAATACGAGTTGGGATTATAACTCCTAGGTTGTTGGTTTGGCACGTGTTGTGGTCCAAAACTATGATTAAACCGTTGACTATTAGGATTAAAGTTTTGCGTTTGTTGCCTTTGGTTTTGGTTTTGATATCCAGTTGAGTTTTGACTTGGACCCTGTGTCTAGATCTGCCGTTTTTGTTGTTGTTGTTGTGGACGATTAAAATCCACTACGTTGATTGCTGGGGTAAAATTGTTGTTTCATTGATTGTTAACTGGTGGTGGAAAATTTACAACATTTGCTTTTTTAGTTTGGTCAATTACTCCATCTGTTGTCACTCCGCAGTTTTTGTTAAGGAATTTAGGTCCTTGACTGGTGTTTATGGTAGTAGGATAGGTCGTAGTGTTTTGGTTGGGGATGATTAACCTCCCATTTGTTCCATATGTCTTGCGGCCGCTATCTATTACAGCTTGATCTATTCAGAGAGAGCTCTTGAGCACCTCATCATAAGTTCTTAGTGGGAACTTCTGGACTTCTTCCTTTATCTCTCTGTTGAGAGAATGAAGGAATAAATCACATAGTTCCATCTGATTCATGTTTGGAGTGCTTGCTGAAGAATCTGTACGCCATCTTTGGATGAAATGAGCAACATATTCATTGTGTTCTTGTTTAATATGCAAGAATTCCCTGATTCCTGTTCTCAATAATTTTTTCATGAACGCTTTGATTAGCTTTGAAACGAGTTGTTTAAATGAATGTATTGAAGCTTCATGTATTCTGTAATACCAATCGAGGGCGATACCCTCTAAAGTTTTGGGGAATATTTTAGCAACAACTCCATCCCAAGGGAGCAGTTCTCGAATGGCTATGGCATAGGCCTTAATATGTGCATTCGGGTCTCCCTCCCCTTTGTACTTGGGTAGATCGGGGAGAGGTATTGGAAGCATGATGCTTCATATAGTGAAGTCTAAAGGTTCTTTCAAATATTTTGAATAAGTCCCTATCGCATAGGTCTCGACCATTGATGGTGCTTGCTGAGGGGGTGGAGGTGGAATGGGTTGTTGATATGGCATAGCATATGTATTTGCAGGGGCATAAGGAAATCCCTGTGTTTGAGCAAACATGCCAAGAGAAGAGAACATATCTCCCTATGGTGATTTGGAATACATGTTTAAGTATGGAGGAGCATTGCTTAGGAATGGGTTATTTTGTGCTAAGCCGGGAGGTATCATATTCTCAACTGGAGTGGCATTTGAAAACGTGGTTCTAGTTGGCATTTTTTGTAAGTACTGAGGAGCCATACCCAATGTGCATGTTCCTATGAGGAGGTCTACTTGGCTGGGATGATGGGGAGGATTGGAAGTTCCTGCTTGCATGAACTATGAATTTTGATTTGCTTGAGCAAGTTCCAATCCTCTAACCTTCTCAACTAAGGCTAAGATGACCTTGTTTGGTGAAGACACAATATTTTTCCTTAGTGGCATTTGTTGTATATCTTGAGGTTGTATAGGCATATGGTACCCTGCTATGAACTGATCGTTTCCCTGCCAAGTTTCACCGAGGGTATTTCCTATAGGTGGAGGAATGGGGGTTTTTTCTTGGAATGAGACCTTGGGTTGTGTTTGCAAACCTCCTATAGGTGGGTACATATATTGAGAGCATTGTTCACTCCTAGCATAACATGCTAAGTATTCATCATCTAAAAATAGATATGGATCTAACTGTCTACTAATTTTTGGTCTAAGCAACACCCGAGGAGATGAACCAGATTCTCCAGTGAGTGTCATGTTGTTTGAGCTTGAAGGCTTTGGTTGTTACTTTTGAGTGAGCTGATCCAACTCCTCTATTTGGAAAGAAGATCTATATCTAGTCCTTTGAGGCGGAGTTTGTGTTGATAATTGGTTAGTTGAATAGTTGTCACCCCATGCTGAGAGCGAGGGTGATGGTTGTCTATTTAGTTGATCATAGTATGCTTCAAGACCTAGGAGAGGTCTACCATATGCATCATATATCGACATATTCGGAGGGTATATAAATACCCGCATAATAATGGGAAGAAGCGAAGGTGGATAAAAATAAAAGAAGAGTGTGAAAGTGAAACAACTGTTCCTTTCATGTAAGTTTCACCAATTTTGTTGGGGAAGCTGATGTGGAGGCTAATGAGGTCCAAAAGATGAAAAGTATACTAATTGGAGGAACAAATAGAAATAAAACTCCGAACCAGAAGGTTGTGTGTTTCACATTAGGTTCACCAATTTTGTATGATGGAAAAGTTACATGTGAGCATGGGAATCTATAAGTAACTCTTTCTCGCACCCAACCTCTCGAGGTCATGCCAAGACAGCCAGTGGGGATGGAATACATGTGGGGTGCAAATAAACTAGTTAGATAATCTTATGTCTTCAACACGCAATAACGGGATCTACGAATCTAAGGCAAAAAAGGCCCTCCTAACTTGAACCGATGTGATAGATCGTTTAGCGAGGATAACTGATCAAAGGCTCCAATCAATATCGAGCTCTGCCATTATCCAATCTATGGGTTATGGGATACATGGAAGATGACTTGTGGGTGCTTCGTATATATCTCCCAACAAGGTCATGAAAATGGAATGTCTAATCATGTAGTGGATCTTTTGGTATTTTATGGACGATTCTCTGGTCTAGTCCATAAATCTTTAGCTTGATTAGCTGTTATTTTTAATAGTGATAGTTGTGTGATAATGTTTGGTATAAGTGGAGAGGACCTAAACACCAATGTTTGTAAGCCATTGTCAATATTTGATTGATTTGTAGGCCCGTTGGGTTGTGGGACCCATGGATCACAACCGTAAGTTCGTGGTTGCTGTGGACCTCCTATGGTCATGTGAAGAATCAATCCCTAATTCTGAGTATCTAGTAATCATATGCCTTTTCGGCCACTACGTTTAGAACTAGAAGTTGCACAATTTTCTCAGAGTGCCTAACGGGTGTTCTGGCAACTTGGATATGTAAGCTAGTGTCTATATCAATGAGGAGGTCTCCTACGTCTGGCTGTGGGACTAATGGATCACAATCGAATGTTTTGTCTCTTTCAGGTCCTTCTACAGTCATACAAATGTCTATCAAGGAAGTCTATAATTTGGCTAATTTTACCAGAATGTGTGTGCTTTGTCATCTTCTATGTTTAATCCTCTCAGCTGTGTGTTGATTTCTTGTAGGTCTGTTGTTGTTCGAAAGACCTGAATTCTGAGATTTTGGTCTATGTCAGTTAATGCTACAACAAGATTGGGTTGAGGCACGATTGGCTCAAAAACGTATTCCCTGGGCTCCCTAGGTCCCATGATTGTCATACAAGATCAATATAAACTTAATTGAAACGAAATAAACTAATTATGCTAGATATATATATATTCCTCTATTTTTGTATTTTTGATAGAATTTTTAATAGAATTGAAAGAGCAACTAATCTAATATATTCATAAAATGACAACTAATCTAATAACAAAATTAAAACAAGCAAGGTAGCCCGGTGTAGCTACTTGCCCGTGCAGTTGTGAGTTTATCCTAAATAACTAGATAGTTGGTTAACTTAATTGAAATATTCTCGATCCTACCTTAGAAGTGAGGAATGAATCATAGTTTCTAAGAAACTATTGATCCCCAAAGCTTCCTTGGCAATATCAAAAATGAAATTTAACTGAAATGAAATATTTCACTACTCTATTTGATATGTTTTAACTAGAACTTTGACAAATAAAACCTGGAATTTGTAGAACAGTGGCGAATCCAGTAGTGTATGATTTTGTCCCCTCAGAATGATCTCCTCATTCCTTCATGTTCACGTGAATCCAGAAGAGCGTGTATATGCTAGTATCAATAGAAAAGGTATTTTGAATAATGGCAGCTTTGGATATAGACCGAATATAATGTGAGTAGGAGAGGGACAACGCAAGTGACAGAGCTTGGTGTATGTAATTCCTAGCGAGATTTATTGCGGGAATACAACATAAGTGTACCAAGAGATTCTAGAATCTACCTTCTGTGAAGAACACAACTTGAAACTCTAATGAATTCAATCTACAACTGACACTACTCTATTCTAAACTAATTTGTATGAACAACAATGAACAAGACTAAAGCAAGAAGATCGAATGGCTTCTAACAGCGAAAGGAAAACTAGCATGGATGCAAAACATGAAAACAAAATGAATTCTAAGCAAGAAATTGAAAGACTAAACAATGGAAATGAGAAGTTAAGGGTACATTTACTTGAAAACAAGGTGGCTATTTGTAGATTTCACATTCACCCAAAGGTAATTCCTATTTGAACTCTTTTACCATTAAACAATGAAGAAACACTATTCCAGGGAACAGAAAACACTAATACAAGCTAAGGCGGTTGAGAAAAGATGGTAAATGTTGAAAATTATGCAAGTCGCGATCAAAGGAGCGTGTTGGAAAATGCGTGAAGGACCGCCACCCTGAGCAGGGTGGTGGTTTCGTCACTGAAGGTAAAAAAGCATTTAAAAGGGGGGCGAGGGATTAAAAAAAGCACAAGGAACTTGGATAAAGCATTTGGGATGCTAACATATACTTTGTGAGCTTCTCTGGATCCCGAACACCTTATGAGGTGACCTGTATCATCATAGGGGCATGTGTATCCTCGTTCCGGCAGTACAACACCCTACAATTTTGGGTAAGTATAGTACCCAACAAATATTTATTGACAAGGTGGATCAACGTAATGGATATTGTATACCATTTCTAGGAGGGTTTCATCTAATGTCTCATCGCTATTGAAACCAAGGAAAAATACTAGCATAGAAATGGTATTCTTGACCCACAATTTAAATATGTGAATTTGATACAAAGCCTTTCCTTTTGGTACCTTTGCATCAAATGTTAATTTTTGTAAAAAATCATCTCTATATTTTTTATTTGTGGCATGATAATCACTAGCAATTTTTTCTAGGTTTATGTGGATGGTTCCTAAATATTTACTTTCAAACCCCAACACACAGCCAAGATTTTACTCTATAATGTACACAATTTCTTGTCCATTGCCCTTTGCAAAAATTGAATTTTTTATATCAATGTAATTTTGGGCACATATATTGACAAATTCAGGATAGGGGAACACCTTGTGGAACATCATGCGTCCCAATCTAGACCCCAATGCTATCCAACCTAAACCTTTAGGTATACCTAATTTCTCTGAAATTGTACTTTCCCTCATCTTCATTTTAGACATGTATTTAAGCTACAAAGCTCTTGTGCCAATTACAAGATCATAAATATCATCAGTAAAATAAGGGGTTTTACTTTTAAGCAGTTTGGTGTATGGGATTTGGGTTTTACTATTACTTTGGGATCCTGTGGAAGTAGACATGCTTGGAATTTTGGATTTTGTAAACCCTCAACCCTAATTTCTCAACCCTTATATTTAAATATTTTAAATCGAAGGCTTATACAATGCTACTTATAAGTAGGATGAAACTTACTTGGAAATATGCAAATTTTGAGTCTTACACGGTTTGACACTTCTATGAATCTATTCTGCCTTCTATTGCACAATGCCTTATAGAAACAAAATTTCAAATGTCAACATCACTATAAATAATTAGGTCTTTTACTATACTTTGTAGATGTCAAATTTAATCTTTAATCAAATTATATTCAGTTGATGAAAGTTGTCACTTAGCTAGGCCTTTTCTGAGAACTTCCATTTGAAATATGAGTGTGTTATGAGCGTGTTGTGACAGGGAGGGGATGCACGGCTACGGATGTACGATAGTGCATTTCACCTCATCTTATGCACATGGCATGCAGGGTAGTTAAATAATTTATTTCAAGTATTTCATAAATTTGTACCTTGCACTAAATTTAAAATATTAAAATAGCCACTTACCATTTTATAATAGGTGCATATAAAATGATGTGAAAAAAATAACATAAATGTCAGACACGCATGCTAAGGGCCTGGGTAGCAGATAGGTCTCCTTGGAGGGCACACAGTTTTGGTTTGAGGGTTCCCTCAAGCAGGCATTTTCTACTGTTTTAGCTTCATGTGTGGGGGCCTTCAAGCCTTTTTCCTAGAATAGAGCATATGTTGTTGATATTAATATATCAAACAATGTAGATTATTTATCAGATGGCCACGTGGCAAGATTTCAAGCCTCCTTGAGGTAAAGGAATTGCCCAAACTCCAAGCCTATGAAATGAACTGATTCAATAATAAAGTTTTGGGTCTGCAGTGTCAGGTTTGGGCATTTAATGACTTGGCCATTGAAAGTTTTGGGGGCCATTGAAACATTTTTAAAAATATACCCCTGCTTTTCCCATGCCATGTGGAAGAATTCGGTGGATTTATTTTTATCATGCCCTCGTAAACGTGAATCTCTCGGATTTAGGTGGAAATAATTATAAGTTCGGGTCCAGACTCTAGGTTTATTTGGTCATGGACATTAGAATTGGAATATATGATGGGCCTCAACATATTATATCTTTATATATATTATGATATAGATATATATTTATAGTATTTACATTATTTATTTCTTAAATAAGATTCTTTCTTTCTTAAATTAATTTAAAGTTTTGATTCACAAGTAATCATTCACGCAATTACTAAGGGCTATGTCATTTCTTGGAACCTTAATTTCTATATATTCAATATCCTTTTCTGGCTTGGAAAATTACATAGCTAGAGTATTAATCATGTTTATAGGGAGGCAAACCATCTTACCGATCACTTAGCTAACAAGGCAATTGATTGCACGACTTGGAAGATATTATCATTTATGATGGGTGGCACACACAAAGATCAAAGAATTAATGGTGGCACATGCCACACTTTGGGCCTTTATTATTATTGGCCACTCACGTTCCTCTCTCCCTACCTCTGTTTGTTTGTGTTTTTGGGGTTTCCTTTCATTGCTCTGTGCGGGGAGAGAAGGGCAATGGTCTACACTTCGGCCATTTCCCGCAGGCGGCTTCAAGAGGTGTTTCGATATGATTCTATGCTTGAGGTTAACACCAGTGAGCATGTGATAGGAGATTCATATATGTAGGACCCTCATAGTGCAAGAGTAGACTCTTAACTTATCGTGGCATTTGTTTCTAATTACCTCTTTCTCCATCCTATCAAGGAGGATGTCGTGGTTGTCATGGAGTTCTTTATTTACCCTATCCATTTTTTTGTTTGCATGAAGAAATGGACAAGTTCCACATCCTAGACCCTCTGATATAGGTGGAGGAGGAGGAAGCTCAAGCGAATGGCACCAGGTTCGGGGAAGATTGGCTTGGAAAGTGGTATAGAAAGATAGTACTCTATGCAGAGGCTTTTAATGTTCTATTCTGGCATGGTGGTCTAGAGCCTAGTAGAATGCCTCCTCTAGATCTCATAGATGCTTGCTCACTTATCGAATCAGCCATTGACCACCTCAATGATTTTTGGGATACTGTCAGGTAGGCCTTTCTTCTTCTGCTAGGTAAGGCCAAGCAGTTGGATGGTGGCGTTTCCAGCTGTGATGGTCGGGGTGAGGCAGGAGGTAAGGGAGATGTGAAAAATGTGGTGTTTGGTGTTGCAGAGTGGGAAAAAAATGGGTCTCCAGTTTCAAAATTTAGGGGAAGTGGTTATTTCAGATGAGGATAAATTATCTTTTCTAGCTTGTTTTTTTGGTTCTTTGGCCATATGTATTCGTTGTCTTAAAGCCACTTATGTTTGTTCAAATGATGTTTCCTTCTTCTCCATGCGAGCCATTTTATGGGGGCCATTTTGTTTAGAGTATAGTTTTAAGGGTGGGGTCCCTTAACCCTCCAGTTCATAGCTTCGGTAAAAAAACATTTAAACATATATATATATATATATATTCAGTTTATGTTTGGAGTATTATTATATTATTTATATATATATATGTTATATTATTTATATATATGTTATTATATATATAATATAATATAATGTATATATATATATATATAATATAATATATTAATGTATATATATATAATTTATATATATGTTTTTTTATTATTGGTAAAATGTTTTCGAGGGAGCTTACCCAAGTTTACAGTAAAAGGCTCAACAACCAAGATAAACAAAGTAAAAAAGTTTAGTTTTTTGATCTGTGGGGTCCACACCCCAACCAAAAGAGGAAAAACTAGTAAAAAGCAAAGGAAGTGGCCAATTGCCTACAAAGAGCCCAGAAACAACAAATTGATAACAAAAAAGTAGTAATAAAACAACATAAAAATTGTTACACCAAGAACAAGGAACCAACAACATTAACTAGTAGACTTGCTAAAAAATTTGACAACTACCATGAAATCCTGATAGAGTTTGAGGCAATGGCGATGGTGGGATCTCAGTTTGTAGCTTTGAAATTTCTTGTAATCTTTCCATTCTTCAAAGCCATATCTGGGATGCCACTAGAGTCATAGATTTATAGGATGTGTACCTGCATAAGGTCCATTATAACATTGTGCATAGCCAAACAATGCTATATTTGTCGTCAAGAGTCTTAAACTTGGTTTCTAAAGAAACAATTTCCTCTTTGAGGTCTATGTTGGGGTTCAAGGCTTACTCTTTAATAGTAGAATTAAGCAGGAAATCTACATTTTCTTCAATGGTTTTAACCACATTAGCCTGTATGTTAAATTTATTTTCCAAACTGGTGCCAACATTAATATCGGGGAAAAAATAGGAGGGGATATCATCTACGACAATTTATTCACCTTTTGTGCCATAGACCACAAATTCCTTGCCTTTACTGCTACTACAGAGAACCCTTTTTGGGGGTGGCTCCGAGACAAAGTCTCTATACATTGGATTTTTAGACCGGATACGAGTTTTCTTAAGGAGGGAAGAAACAAAAATAGGGAATGGGTCATTTCCAACAACACTAGAAAGGTACTGACTAATAAGATATATGAAACCTTGATGGAGAGGGATAGTCCTCTTATGGCCCTAAACTTCAAGAATGGATTTTTCCATTGTTGATCAGGGGATAATTTTTGAAAGTTCCCAAAACATCCCTAAATGGTGTTAGTGTAGAATATCATCTTGAGAGCTTTCCAACGACTGTAAGAACGTGACAAACGGACATCGGGAGCTCTAGTTATGTCCGGTCAAAGTTCGATCAACGAGAAAGTCAACTCTAGTCAACTGGTCAATAATGGACCAATCACACTGCGACACGTGGCGAAAAGGCAAAATGGAGTTGTTTGTTGGTTTTCGATCGATTTTCCTATCGGGAGATGACAAGTGGAATATATATATTTGACCGAGTTAATTATTTACATACCACATTACATGGGTCGAAATTATATCCAAAACTATATTACATTTCCCACGCATTTCATTATACCACATTCCACACATTATATTCTGCCTTGATTTTGGCGCCTAAAAATAACCACATTCATGCACCCTACACATCAGTCAACTAATGCACCTCATTCCATGGCTAAGGTGGCTCTTAAGCCACTTAAACAATGCGCCCACCTTCTATTTAAAACCTATTCCAAGATTCTATGCGCCCAATGTGGGATAAAACTCTTAAAATGCACCTAAGGAGAAGGAGGAGAAGTGGAGGGGATTGGAACAGCTGACCTCCCATCCAAAAGTATAGGCACCTAACCAATGCTCCAATTGTTTGGAAACAATATAAAAGGAGCTTTATTATATTTGAATAGCATTGGTACAAGTCTGTGTAAAAGCCAGAAGAAGAGGAAGTCTCAGAGAACACCATTTTTGAAGGCCTTGCACTCAGAATGGGAACTTGGAGTAAAAAAATGAAATGAAGGAAATTCTGAGATGATTCCAATGATGTAATATTTGATCTTTTTTGTTGAGTTTTAACCTATTTTTGGAAGCTTTGAATGCAGATTTTAACAGGGATCTTCAAGATAGCTAGTTGGAAAACATGAATTTCAATGCACTTCTGGTCCGAATTGTGACTTGGTGTAAACATTAAAAGTGTTCAAAATTCAGATCTGATCTCAGAAATATGATTTTTTTTCATAGAATTTTTTTAAATCTCCATTTGTAGGTGTTTTTCTAACACAGTTGCAGGGAAATCACATTGTGAAAACATTGTAGGAGCCACAGATCGTTCTTGGGACAGTTTCTGCTATTTTTCAGAGTTCTTGGGACATTGATCAGCTCATTTATAGGTTTTGGTTCATTATTGGTTGTTTGTAAGATTTATTGTACTTGCATTTCAATATTATTAATGGATCGGTTCAATCTGAACCCGGGGACGTAGGAATTTCCGAACCCCGTAAACAATCTCTTTTGTTATCTGAATGTTTCAGTTTTTTTGATTATTTATTTGCTACACAAGTTTTCCGCACTTCTATGGATGTATAATAATCAGAATTTAATCAATTTGTGGATTTAGAATACTTAAAATTGGTTAAGAAAATCACGATCTTTGGAAACTTTTAAAAGTGATAAAAATTACAACACACGTTTTCAGATCAAGTTTGGTATCAGAGCTGTTGGATTGCCGGATTAGCTTCTAACTGTGTTTAAAAATTTGGCTTCAGTTTCAGTATTGATTTCAGTATTCAGTTTGCAGACATTTTGGGGCTTGTTAATCTTCTTTTGCAGTGTGTAGTTTGGAAGTACAGGTTGTGTTTGCAGGAATGAGGAATCATGGGCAAGTCATCCAAACAGGAGAAACTGGATGAGCTTGAAGCCATAAACCGCCAACTCCAAGAAGAAAACTCTTTCTTGAGAGATAAATTTTATTCCTTGGAAGAGGAAATAGTGTGGTTAAAATCTGAGCCACAATCCTCTATAACCAAGAAAGAGGAGTATGTCAACAAGATGCTTGAAGAGAGCAAGAAGTTGATGGGCTTTGTTAAAGAGTTGCAGGAAGAAATACGGACTAAGGATGCCCTCTTGGAAAAGCTGCAACAAGGTGAACACAAGAAGGAAATGCCTTCCAAATCAGATGTAGGTACTATGATAGAATGTACTGTAAGTTGTTCACATTTTAATTCTTCCTCTCCTTCAGTTTCATATGTTCCTTTAGGTCAGTTTGAAAAACACACTAAGGGAATTGGGTCTAAGCTAATGGTTAAGATGGGATTTAACGAAACGAGCCTTGGTAAAAATGGACAAGGTGATGCTAACCCAATACAGGTAGAGGATCAGCCTCGGTTTACAGGTTTGGGTTATTCTAGTGGGAAAATGAAAATTGGAGAAAGTTCCAAAGCAGTTGAAGGAAGACAAGCTTCCAACAGCCAAGGATCTACACCACTAGAATTGCAGGATTCCACCATCAGGAGGAACAATGAAAGGTGTAAGAAAACAGGTAAAAGAGGTAATCAGATTCCACCTCCTTCAACTTACACTAAAAATAACACTAAGGGAAAATCAAAACCTAAAACTTCTAATACACTCTTTCAGTTGGAACAATATAGCTTTGATAAGCAGAAATATGCTTTCCCTTGCACATTTTGTGAAGGTACTAATCATTCTGTTGCATATTGTTGGAAGAGGAAAAATTTGATTAAGAATTTAATGCCTTTTGTGAATGATAAGGCAGGTGCTAAAGACCAGTCTCACCAGGGAAAGGTGAGAAATGGCAAAAATGTTACCTCCACTAAACAGAGGAATCATTCTCGTAGAAAAATTTCTGAGAATGGTAAAATGGGTAAGACTCTTAAAAACAAGGAAGTTAAATTTTGTTCCCATTGTAATAGGAATGGTCATGATGTTAAGGTTTGTTGGTTTGTTCCTAAACAACAAAATTGGAATTTTTTTAAAAAGAACAGTATTGTAAAACCAACAGTGCTAAACCTAACTAAAACTCATTGTGGTACTGAGGAGGTAAAACAACCAAAACGGAAAGACCCAAGTGATTGGTTTGGAAAAACACTCCTCAACTTTATATTTGCACTACAGTAAATTGTTGATAGTAGGCAAGGAAAAAAAAATTCAGAGCTATATTTTAGGGATTCCTGTTAATTGATAAGGATTTGTTCCTAAGTTGATATTTAAGCTTTGAAAATGAATGGAAACAACTAAAGAGAATATTTGAGTGATAGGTTCATCATACTCATGTTTTGTTTTCTCAGATTGGTTGGTAGTTCCATTGTTGAAAACACTATGCAGGGATAGGCATCAGTAGCATGTCTAAATTTGAAACTTGCAGTTGTAATCAGCATAATCACAAAGTGTCAGTTGAACACTAGCTTTTGTTATAGATGGGTGTTATTATCTGACTTATTATTTGTGATGGTGATACAGTGTTTTGGCATATTCATGTTGATTCAGTTGTTGACTATAGCTATTTTTGGGTGTTGATAGTCTATTATATTCTGATAGTGAATACTTGCAGTTGTTACAGTTTCAGATGGGCAGTGGGCACTAGCCTAATTGTGGGTAGTTTAGATGTCTTGTATACTGATCTATGTTAAGGAATTGTAATTTTTGGTAATCAGCCGTATCAAAAAGTGACAGTTGAACACTAGCTTTCCGTAATAGAATGGGTGTTATTATCTGGTCAGTTATTTGTGATGGCATTACAGTGGGGTATGATAGTTCACAGTTGTGCGTAGAGTTGACAGGGTTGCAGCATTTCAGTTGAACACTAGCTTAATTGGGTGTTATTATCTGATCGATTATGTGACTAGCTAATCAACTATTTGCATTTTAACCTATAATGTTATTTTGGGTTCTTGTATGTGTTTGTGCAATGCAGGAAGAGATAGCATGCTTTTGTGGATTGATGCACAACTTTTTGTGGACAAAAAGCCTTTCTCAGTGGGGAGGTGTGATCAGGGGATCATTTTTGAAAGTTCCCAAAACATCCCTAAATGGTTTCAGTGCAGAAGATCATCTCGAGAGCTTTCCAACGACTGTAAGAACGCGACAAACGGACATCGGGAGCTCTAGTTATGTTCGGTCAAAGTTTGGTCAACGGGAAAGTCAACTCTAGTCAACTGGTCAATAATGGACCAATCGCACTGTGACACGTGGCGAAAAGGCAAAAGGGAGTTGTTTGTTGGTTTTTGATCGATTTTCCTATCGGGAGATGACAAGTGGAATATATATATTTGACCGAGTTAATTATTTACATACCACATTACATGGGTCGAAATTATATCCAAAACTATATTACATTTCCCATGCATTATATTCTGCCTTGATTTTGGCGCCTAAAAATAACCACATTCATGTGCCCTACACATCAGCCAACTAATGCACCTCATTCCATGGCTAAGGTGGCTCTTAAGCCACTTAAACAATGCGCCCACCTTCTATTTAAAACCTATTCCAAGATTCTATGTGCCCAATGTGGGATAAAACTCTTAAAATGCGCCTAAGGAGAAGGAGGAGAAGTGGAGGGTATTGGAAAAACTGACCTCCCATCCAAAAATATAGGTGCCTAACCAATGTGCCAGTTGTTTGGAAACAATATAAAAGGAGCTTTATTATATTTGAATAGCATTGGTGCAGGTTTGTGAAAAAGCTAGAAGAGGAGGCAGTCTCAGAGAACACCATTTTTGAAGGCTTTGCACTTAGAATGGGAACTCAGAGTAAAAAGATGAAATGAAGGAAATTATGAGACGATTCCAACGATGTAAGATTTGATCCATTTTTTTGAGTTTTAACCTGTTTTTGAAGCTTTGAATGAATATTTTAACAGGGATATTCAAGACAGCTAGTTGGAAAACATGAATTTCAATGCACTTCTGGTCCAAATTGTGACATGGTGTAAGCATTAAAAGTGTTCAAAATTCAGATCTGATCTCAGAAATATGATTTGTTTTCATATAATGTTTTTAAATCTCCATTTGTAGGTGTTTTTCTAACACAGTTGCAGGGAGATCACATTGTGAAAACACTGTAGGAGCCACGGATCGTTCTTGGGACAATTTCTGCTATTTTTCAGAGTTATTTGGACATTGATCAGCTCATTTGCAGGTTTTCGTTCATTATTGGTTGTTTGTAAGATTTATTGTACTTTCATTTCAATATTATTAATGGATTGGTTCAATCTAAACCCGGGGACGTAGGAATTTCTGAACCCCGTAAACAATCTCTTTTGTTATCTGAATGTTTCTATTTTTTTGATTATTTATTTGCTACAAAAGTTTTCCGCACTTCTATGGATGCATAATAATCAGAATTTAATCAATTTGTGGATTTAGAATACTTAAAATTGGTTAAGAAAATCCCGATCTTTGGAAACTTCTAAAAGTGAGACAAATTACAACACACGTTTTCAGATCAATTGTGTATATATATTATTTTTATATATGTTAATTTAAAGTTTTCAATAAATTAAAAAGCCATCACAAGTTCAATTTTTAAAATACAAAACCAAATATCCATAGATGAGAATAGATCAAAGGAAGTCTTTCTAAAGAAAATGAATATGCATAAAATCAAATGTTGCTTAGTATTATTTACTATTTGAATTAAAATAACTAATGAAAATGTTGTTTTATATAGAATTCGAAATAGTTGATGTCATTACTGATGAAATATAGTATTTTATTAAATTAATTTAAAAATTTTAATAAATTAAAAATTTATCACCCCCACTTTTTCCCATGCCATGTAGATGAATTAATATAATTTAAATACATTATATATAATATTATTTTTTTAATTGTTAAAGTGGGTTGAAGGGTCTCATTCCCTTTATGAAAGAGAGACGCCAGACCTCAGATACAACATGAAGATGCAAAAAACTTTGTCAATCATGACTGCAAGGTATATCAAGCAACAACTAGCTAGAAGGAAGGAAGACTATATCTATACTATACTATAGACATTAATTATAACATATATTTAGATCGAGTATTAATCCCCTAAATAAAAGACACAAAAAAAATTACAACTGGAGATCCCTGCCGCTCATCCACACCCTCCTCACGGTCTTGAGTAGTAATTTCATTGGTCTAACCATTCCAAAGATGATTATAAGCTTCCCTTGTAGTTTCACGGATTTCCATCCACCAAAGTGGCACTGGCTCGTTGGGATAATTGAGGGAAGCCAAATTAGGGAGTTTAAAACGCGTCCTTCCTGCATTCTTGCCACGGATGAACACCGCCAACTTCTTTGCGAAGGCCATCATCTCCCCATGGTGATGTTCCAATTCCCTAAAGATGCTAAAAATTCATGCCACCCCAGAGCATTTCCTTGTCCCTCGCTTCCCAGAAAGAAACATTACACTTTTATACTTCTGTAACGAAATTTCCATAGAAATACAACCGAACCTAGCAGAGAGCTAGATTGACCACATCAGGCTTCGATGGCTCAATTATTAGAAGATTTTCCACAAAAAATGAGGCCACACTGCTATTAACCTGACACCATCCATCCTCAAACAGATATTTTCCCCCCAAAACAAATTTAATTTCCTTCATATTGTTCTCATTACCAATTTTGAAGATTTTTTGTAGACGATTATCAAATTTATATGACATGAAAGCCATTTCCTTTTTATTGTAAAATAAAGATAGCATGGGCAATCGAGGGGAATCCATAGGTGCTCAATGACAAAAATGATGAAAATGAAAAAAACCAACCCACAATAAATAGAAAAAAACAAGACCCTTCACACGCTCGAAAAGATTGACGACAACATATATTTAAGGCCCTTCTGTATTTAATTAAGAATTGTTGATGTCATTACTAATGAAATATAGTGTTGTCAAAATTATTATTAGCTGTTGTATATTTCATAATTTTGACTATTTTCATATTTATTTTTTTCAAATTAATCATATATATATTGAAAGAAAATTAACATTTTTCATTTTTTCTGTTGAAGGGTAATGTGATTTCTAATATATTATTTACAACGGTTAAAGCTTAACCTAGCCAATCAAATTAAAGTATGGGGAGCTGTATGATGGAAAAGTGACACGCGAGTGTGGGAATCTACAAGCAACTCTTCCTCGCACCTAACCTCCCGAGGTCGTGCCGAGACAGCTGGTGGGGATTAAATATGTGTGGGATTCAGACAAGCTAATTGGGCAATTTGATGTCTTCAAACGCGCACTAGTGGAAATTGTGAATCTGAGGAAAAGAAGTCCCTCCTAACTTGAACTGGTGTGATAGATCGATTAGCAAGGATGACTGCTCGAAGGCTCCAATCAATATCAAGATCTGGCATAATTCGGTCAATAGGTTGTGGAATACGTGGAAAATGACCTGGGATAGTTTCGTGTATGTTTCCAAATAAGGTCATAGGGTGGATGGTAACTGTATCTGACTCTATGGGTGATTCTCTGGCTTAGTCCAGAATTCCCTAGCTTCGTTAGCTACTATGTCTAACAAGGATAACTATTCAATAATGATAGGTGGAAGTGGAGTTGATCTGAATACTAGTGTACGTAAGCCAACGTCAATGTCAGACTGACCAATGGATTCGTTGGATTGAGGGATTTGTGGGTCACTACCGTAGATTCGTGGTTGTTGTGGTCCTGCTATGGTCATGTACAGAATCAGTCCCTAATCCCTAGTATCTAGTAATCGTATGCTTTTTCAGCTTTTATATTTAGAATCAATAATTGTGTGATCTTTTCAGAGTATCTCACATGCATTCGTGCCACCTAAATTCTCAAGCTGGTATCTATGTCTGTGAGAGTATCCCCTACTTCTGGCTGTGGGACCAAAGGGTCACAACCAAAGGTTTGCTCTCTTTCAAACCCTTCTACAGTCATGCGGGCATGTATCTAGGGTAATCTGTAGTTTGGTTGATTTGACCAAAATGTGTGTGCTTGGTCGTCTTCTATGTTTAACCCGCTTAACTGGGAATCAATTTGTTGTATGTTTACTGTTGTTCGGAAGACTTGGATCTTGAGATTTTGATCTATGTTAGTTATCGCTATGATGAGATTGGGTTGGGGCACGATTGGCTTGAATACGTATTCTCTGGGCTCTCTAGGTCCCGTTATTGTCATACAAAAGAAAGTTATATAAATCTAACTAATGACAGGATAAACTAATTGTGAAAAATATGTCTATGTATATTCCTAAATTTGATATATCTATCTACTAATCAGAATTTAAAGAACAACTATCTAATATATCTAGAATTGATAGTTTAGAATAACAAATTAAAACAAACAAGATAACCGAGTATAGCTATTTGTCTGTGTAATTGTGAACCTATTCTAAATAATGAAATAATTAATCTAGTTTATTTGCAAGACTCTCGATCCTACCTCAGAAGTGGGAAATGAATCATAGTTTCTCAGAAACTATCAATCCCCACAGCTTCCCTGGCAATATCGAAAGTAAGATTGACTGAAATAAAGTGATTGGCTACTCTATTTGATATGTTTCTAATTAGAACTTTGAAAGCTAGAACCTGGATTCTGCAGAATAGTGGCAAATCCGATGGTGTGTGTGGCTATGTCCCCTCAGTGTGATCTCCTCATTCCTTCGTGTTCACTTGGATCTAGAAAAGCATGTAATGCTAGCATCAATAGAAGTAGATATTGGGACAAAGGCAGCTTAGGATACAAACTGAATACAATGCGAGTAGGAGAGGGATAGCGCAAGAGTACAGAGCTTGGCTTATGCAATTCCTAGCAGAATTTATTGCGAGTCATGCAACATAAAATGTCCAGAACCTGAAACTATTCTATTTGAAGAGAAAAACCTACAATTTTAATGGCTTCCTATTGAAAAAAATATATTCTACTCCAATGGATTGGATAAAATATCAACAGCATTTGCACAAGATGGATATGTGGCTTACTAACAACAAAACAACACTAACTACGCATGCAATGAAAGAAACTAAGAATTATAAATAAAATGAAAGAATAATATATTGCAATGAGAAATTTAGAGGCAAATTTGAGGGGCCATTTGCTTGAGCACAAGCCATCTATTTATAGCATTTGCATTTACCCAAAGTAAAAACCAAATAGAACTCTTAAACTATAAACAATGGCAAAGCACTATTCCAGGGAACCAGAATCATTAATGCAAGCTTATGGCGGTGAAAAAATGATAGTAAACATTGAAATTTATGTGAGTCGTGTTAAAAGAGCATTCTGTAAAACACGTAAAGGACTGCCGCCCTAAGCAGGGTGGCGGTTACAGGACCTCTGCCCTGTTTAGGGCGCGGTCACGAGACTGCTGCCCAGGCAGGGCGGTGGTTTCGTAACTAAAGAGCAAAAGGCCAAGAAAAGAGGGAAAAAGAGAAAAGAAAAGCATGTGGGGGCTAAGTAGGGCATGTGGGATGTTAACGCATACTTGGAGAGATTTTCTGAACCCTGAACACCTTGCGAGGAGACCTGTATCATCATTACCGCCACCCTGCTCAGGGCACGGTCACGAGACCCCTGCCCAGGCAGGGCGGTGGTTTCGTAACTAAAGAGCAAAAGGCCAAGAAAAGAGGGAAAAAGAGAAAAGCAAAGCATGTGGGGGCTAAGTAGGGCATGTGGGATGTTAACGCATACTTGGAGAGATTTTCTAGACCCCGAACACCTTGCGAGGAGACCTGTATCATCATTAGGGCACGTGTTACGTTGTTCCGGCAGTGCAGTACCCTTCAATTTTGGGTACGTACATATTTGCCTCTCAGAGAAGCATTTTAGCCATGAAGAGGCATAAAACGGTGGGTCCGAGTATGGTGGTCCCGAAATGGGAAGTTGAAAGTTATACCTGATACATCCGTGTGTCGAAATGACGCCATCCAAAATTCCTGCCCCCTGCAAAATGAAAAGAGAACTCAAGTGCAGATAGATGAGATAGATCGGAAAATAAATGCTAAAATAATGGGAAATGAGGACGTACCATTTGTGCGGGGGTAAGAACTTACCTCCATCGATGCTCCAAACCTGCAAAAAAAAACATTTTTAAAACAAGTTAGGTTGCTATATATATGAAAGTGGGCCCATTTTCCTATTCATTTGCATGCGTTGATTTGATTGATTTCGAGCTCTGGGACCCACGGTGACGGTTTCTTGCACGAGTAGAGCCAAAACATTTGTGACAAAATAGTGATCATGCCTCTGCGAGCGGAACATCGACCCGCGAGATCACAGGTTAGTTTTCTTCAATTTATCCTTTTCACCCCTTTAATTTTAAAATACTAAAATCTTTGTCATGGGGGGGTAATTTTTGAAAGTGTTAGGTTCAAAAGGTCCATCTAGGGGGGGCGCCTACTGGGTAGGCCTTGTTTTAGTAAAAATGGTCCTCTTTTGGCATTTTTTAGGATTTTTAAGTTAAAAAACCCACGTGGGTTTTCGAGGCACGACCGCCGCCTTGTCTAGGGCAGTGGTTACATGACCGCCGCCCTATTCAGGGCGGCGGTTACATGACTGCCGCCCTTAAGGTGGCGGTTACAAAACCGCCTCCCTGCTCAGGGCGGTGATTTTGCACAAAATGCCAAAAGAACATCTGTTTGAGATCGTTTTTACATTTTTAGCATTTCTATGTGTTTTCATGATTTTTCTAGTATTACTCGGATGCTAACTTGCTCTGTTTTGTGTGATTTTGGGTGTATGCAGGCGAGAGAGGAGTATATTCGGTGGAGCCGAGAGAGGGAGTGTGACTGGCTCCTAGCAGTACTAGATGCACTTTCTCAGGATGAGGAGGACACTCTTCAGAGGGCCGGGATACTATGTATCTCACGCGTTCCACATGTTGCACCATCCAGTCACATTCTTTATGACTTATTTTCCTATTGGGATGCTGATCGGAACACCTTCCGATTACTAGGGGTCCGAGGTGAGTGGACCATCACATTAGAGGATGTTTATCGTATTCTAGGGGTCCCGATCATTGGGAGACATTTTACCCTCGAGACAGCAGGTTCGCAGGCCCAGATAGCACAGTGGGCCGCTTATATGGGAGATGCTGTCATCTCCACGGGTTCAAAGAAGGGGGTCAGAGTTTGATCCATTCCTAGTTTTCCCATCCCCTTGCTTCTCCAGGCTATTATGGCGATCCTTGCCTCGAGACTGATCGAGGACAAGGGAGGAGACACACTGCTATACTGCTGGTCCCCCATCATTGCACAAATAGAAGGACATGGTTGGATTTACGCCTGGGGAGCAGACATACTTGGGACTACCTACCATGACTCATACAGGGTAGTCCATTTACAGGAGCAGTCTTTGAGCCACCCGACCTTGGTCATGAGTTGGGTCTAAGAGCACTTCATCCCTTATGGCAGATGTGTAGAGGTGACAGATCCCAGAGCTGTGAGGGCAGCCAGATGGACAGATATGTTAGTGCTTAGAGCACCTCATCAGCCAGTTGCTTCCTTGACCACCGATGACATGGAGGCCACATCATATCAGACCATGGCAGGCATATGGGGCGAGGAGGCTCTTACTTTGATCTCCTACTCCACCACAGGGTAGCTTATTGATAGAGTGGGGCGAGTGGAGATACACCCCTTTGGCCGAGTTCCTCAGTAGTTGGTAGACACACTGATGTCTTTACCCCAGTCTGGCACATGGCCAGGATGGTATCGACTCTCCGCACGGAGCTAGCGGGGTATAGGACAGCCGAGTGCTTGATGAGGAGTCATTCTCGTGGCGAGACTGCAGCTACTCCTCAGGATCCTGAGCCCTTTGTGCACTCAGAGCACCGACGTAGCCAGAGTCCTAGGAACGGGTGTACACCTTTGGAGGGATCTCATAGGGGTTGAGAAGCCACTTGTCTCTCCTAGATTTTGCATGATATATTCTTTTGTATATACTGGGCTCTTTGAGCGTTTTGACCATGCTCAGTGCATGATGGCATTGTACAGGAATTTTGATATATATATATATATATGTGTGTGTGTGTGTGTGTGTGTGTGTTTCTTTGGATCAGAATTTTGGCATTGTTGGCTTTTTTTCCTTTCCAGTTTCCTCATGTAGATTATGATGTTATGCTTATATGCTTTTTAGAATGTATGCAATGGAGAACAAATGATACAAATCTTTTACTTTCTTTTTGTATTTCATGATGCTGATATATGTTAATGTAGATACAATGTGATTTTGAATCTTAGTCTCTATAAGCAATTTTGGATATTTCATGTTTGTTTTGGCAAAGTGGTGAAGACAAACCGGTATGATGAGCAGATAGACTTGCCCCTCTCCTAACTCCACACAACTAGTAAGATGCGAGGGCTCATCACCGAGAGCTAGAAAGGGCACAAGCTATGAAATGTGTTGAAATGGTAGTGATGAGAGATAGACAAAGCTTTGACAGAATCAAATTAGGATGCTACAAGCTTACTCCACTCGAGTGACTTCATAGTTTTGGGATGCAACTTGCTTTACGGTTTATCTAGACTTAGATCTGTAGATGGCCACATGGTAGACAAAATCTGGGTTTTTAGGATTTTTAACTCTCTTGGAATTTTGAACATTTGATTCATTTGTTTTTGACTCAAGACTTCAAGATTTGAATTGTTTGTCTATGACCTTTTGCATTTGTTTTTCAAGAGGACCCCCTATACTTTGTCCCATGCTATTAGTAAGAAGCGTGGGTTTATCACCATAGGCAAGGCATAGGTGAGTAAGGGAATTTCCATCCTTTCCCAACCCTACGTCACTAGTAAGAGACACAAGCTCATCACCAAAGGTTGGTGGGGCAAGGAAATGTGTAAATTTAAAATTTTCTGTTTGATCTATATTTGACTTGTTTACTTGAGTAAAATGTCAGTGTGTTCTTATTTCCAAAGAGATATACATACGAGATAGATGTGACACCATGAAGCTTCTATAACAGACCATAGGCAAGACACCTATCCTATGAAGAAACCAAAAGTGAGAATAAACCCGTAGATCTTGGCATGGTTACCGTTAAGACTTTGTCATATCTAGCTTTATTTATGAAATGATTCCGACATAGTTTGATGATATCATGGAAATAGAGAAGTACGATTAGAGTGTTTATGCCAACAACATCATGAGTTTGTAATGAATTGCTTTGAGAACAAATTCCTTGATCACAATTCTTGTATGAAACAAGCAGACAAAATGATCCTAATCTATATGAAGATGCAATGTAGATATAATTATAAGCAGTGCTAGCTACTTACGCGTAGAATCGTTTAAGGTGTAGGGAATTGACTGTTTCACCAAATTCCTCACCTTCTAGCATACATAAGAGGTATGCACCATTTCCATAGTCCTTCATGACTCGGTATGGGCCCAACCATTTGGGCTGGAACTTCCTTCCTTCGCCAGTCTTCTTGTCGATCCGGCTGTCTAGCCTTAGAACTAGATCACCTTCATATATGTCGCGTTCATAGACTTTCTTGTTATATTGCCAGCACATCCAGTCAGCATAGACTCTGTGTCACTATTCAACATCTAACCTAGCCTCATCTAGGCTTTTTAGTTGGGAGAGACATGCTTCTCTATAAGCGTCTTCATCTAGAATCCCTTGTAATGTAATGCGGAGACTGGGTATTTCAACCTCAAGTGGGAGAACTTCTTCTGCTCCGAATACTAGCGAGAAAGGAGTCACTCCTGTTGGTGTTCTTATTGAGGTTTGGTGGGCCCATAAGGCTAGATATAACTTCAAATGCCAATTTTGTTTGTTTTCTTTCATCGTTTTAAGGAGAATGGTTTTTAATGTTTTGGTTGTCGCCTCATCCTGTCCATTGGCTTGAGGGTAATATAATGAAGCCATATGACGGCTTATTTTAAATTTATTACATAATTCGCGAACTTCATAATTCTTAAAAGAAGTTCCATTATCTGAGATAATGATTTGTGGGACACCATACCTGTAAATGATTTGGTTCAAAATGAACTTGGCAATTACGGAACTCGGTACAGTAGTAAGAGGCATAGCCTCTACCCACATGGTAAAATATTCGGTGGCCATGATTATAAAATTATGGCTGTCTGTAGATGAGGGAGAGAATTTCCTTATTAAATCTAGGCCCCATGTGGAAAAGGGCCACAGAGTAGCGATTGGTTGTAGAGCTTGTGCTAGCATGTGAATCTCGTGGGAGAATTCTTGACACTTATGACATCTGCGTATAAACTCTACTACGTCATGTTCTAGAGTGGGCCAGAAATAGCCCATTCGATGTATTTTACGAGCGGTGGCATGGCCACTGAAGTGGCCTCCACACATTCCACTGTGAGATTCATGGAGAATCGTCTTGGATTCTTCTATGTCGAAACATCTTAGAAGCATTCCATCGAACACCTTTCGATAGAGGACTTGTTCTATAATGACGTATTTTGCTACGATAATGCGTAACCACCTTCTTTGTTGTGAAGTAGCACCTTCTGGATACATATGGTCCATGATATAATTAACGATATCAATGTACCAAGGACACTCAGAGATAGGAGGTCTGGTTTCAATGTAGTATACGCATTCATCCGAAAAGCCTAGGTCTACTAGATCGCCTCCGTCTAATGGGTTATCAGCTAACCAATCCATGATGATTTGTCCCTTAACAGACTTCTGATTTACAAATGTTAATTT
Source organism: Taxus chinensis (assembly GCA_019776745.2). Taxonomy (NCBI): domain Eukaryota; kingdom Viridiplantae; phylum Streptophyta; class Pinopsida; order Cupressales; family Taxaceae; genus Taxus; species Taxus chinensis. The sequence goes on from CM034156.1 coordinate 71,718,142, forward strand.
GAATTCTCCCATTAAGGTTATAAAATGTCCAGCCTTCTTAGACAAGGACCCTTGCGTGAGGAAAGTTCATAAATGGTCCGTTTTTACCATGACCCTTGTTTCTTGATTTAACATATAATGCCTTAAGTGTTTGGTTGCAAAGACTATGGCGAGGCATTCGCGTTGTGCTTGCGTGTAGTGTGTTTCATAGTCAAGTGATGTCTGGTTAATGAAATAGATCACACGTTCTCTATTGTCATCGTCTTCTTGAGTCAGCATACAGGCTAGCGAGACATTGGTAGCTCGCGAGTATAAAATTAATGGGTGATCTGGCTTAGGTGGCATTAGCGTAGGTGGTGATAACAAGAAACGCTTAACTGCGTTGAAAGCTTCATTGCATTCTTCGGTCCAATCAATGCTATAATCTTTCTTGAGTAGATTGTTGATTGGATGAATGGCAAAACTTAAGTCTGGGATGAATCTCCGGATCGCACCAAGTTTTCTGAGAAATGATATGATTCCAGACTCATCCGAAGGTGGAACCATTTCGAGGACAGCCCAAATTTTGGTTGGGTCAACATCGATCCTGCGTGATGATATAATGTAACCTAGGAGCTTCCCTCTTGTTACACCAAAGACACATTTTTCTAGATTTAGCGTGACTCCGTATTCTATCAGACATGAAAGAATGATGCGAAGTACTTCCAGATGGTCACAATGCTTCTTGGCCTTAGCCAACAAGTCATCTATGTAGGATTCCACAATTTTGTGAATAAGATCATGAAATATATACGTCATAGCCCGCTGGTATGTAGCGTCAACGTTCTTGAGACCAAATGGCATAACAACGTAACAATAGGTTCCCCAAGGAGTTATAAATGTGGTTTTAGCTTGATCTTGTTCAGATATTATGATTTGATTATATCCTGAGAATCCATCCATGAGAGATAAAAGCTCAAATCCAATTGTTGCATCAACAATGAAATCTATAGATGGTAATGGGAAGTCGTCTTTAGGACATGCCTTGTTAATGTCCCAGAAGTCTATGTAGATGCGTATCTTTCCATTATTTTTGAGAACCGGAACGATATTAGATACCCAATGAGAGTAATCGACTGGTTTGATGAATCCTACTTGGAGGAGCTTTATTACCTCCTCTTTTACCATGAGAGCTACCTTGGGTTTCATTGGTCTCAATTTTTGTTTAACCGGTTTTGCATCTGATTTAGTGATGAGGTTGTGTACCGCAATGTGGGGTGTAACTCCTGTCATTTCCTTATAATTAAATGCAAACGCCTTCTGATGTTCCTTGAGGATCCGAGTGTGTATTTCTACTTCTAATGGAGTTAGCGAGGATCCTAACTTCAATATTCTTGGTTCATCTTCTATTCCAATGTTAATATCAATTGTTTCTTCGATTAAAGAGGCGTTACCTTATTCAAAATCAGGCGGGGCTGGGGGTAGCTCCAGCTCATCTCCATTCTCGACTGTGTATATGTTGAGTTCCTTTTGTGGGGGAAGCTCTTTCATGGGATTCCCGTAATAGGAAGATGAATGTGGGATCAAAGATAAATCTATTGTGTGATGGGTGAGATGTAATGCCACATAGGTGTTTAAGAAATCAAGAGTGGTTATATCACTAGCGATGTGGTCTAAGATAGTAGATTTTTCAACTCTATTTAAAAGAGGATTTGACATTGTTTTTATCAATGGTTCATCACGAAGGGATACCATGAAATGTGTATCCTCTAACTTACTATTTGGAGTAAAGCGCGATGTTGAGGTTGCTATTGAATTGGCGAGAAGATTTTGTTCTCGCGGGATTGCTTCGATTGATATGAAGTCAAACTCTTTGCTTAAATTTAGTACAGCTATTTTGTAGAGTTGTAGGTGCTCGGCTTTGGTTTCATACATCTCAGCAACTTGATTTGCTACTAATTATGAGTCTCCTAACACACTGATGCTATCAACACCGATTCTCTTAGCTACGATGAGGCCAAGGAGGAGGGCTTCATACTCGGCACCATTAGTGCATTCGAATTTTAGCTTAAAGGCAAATGGTAGGAATTTTCCCTCAGGAGAAGTAAGGATTACACCTGCCCCAGCCCCGTAACAACATCTAGCTCCATCGAAATGGAGAGTCCAATACTTAGCTGGGAACATGGGCACTGGGACACTTGGTGTGTTAACGTTCTCTACTTCTATCATGCAGAGATCCACCACTGGGAGAGAGCCAACACCTAGGGTACACCCCATGCCTACAAAATCAAATGGTAGGAACATTGGTAGATCCTATTCTAGTAATTCAACAATTTTTGCAGTAGTTCCTAATGATATTGTTTCTACAGTGTTAGCCTCATCTTTGGGGGCTGGGGTTGCCTTGGCTAGGCTCATAGTTTCGAGATCTGTCGTAGGTACCAACTTTTCTTCTAGTTTCACGTAGGTAGGTTTATTAAGTTGGTTCGTTGGGAGTTCAAACTCCGAGTGCATGCCTGGTCTCTTCTTTAGGTCAGCCAGGTGTACATCGAATGGTTTTGGATCACCTTTGGCTACGAATATCTTTCCTAAGTGTAAAAACCTTACTTCTTGAAATAGCGTAGAAGGGATTGCCTTCATGTGGTGTATCCATGGTCGGCAGAGGATCATATTATAGTTAGTTTCCCGATCTATAATATAAAAACTCACCGATTCTAATCAGGATGTTTTGGGTCCTAAGGTGACCGGTAATATTATAGTTCCAATCGAGGTGGCTTTAAGGATGTCATAGCCTCTTAGCGTATTTTGGGTCGTGGAACAATTGGTCTCTCCATACCCTAACTTTCGAAGGAAAGAAAAAGGGACTATGTTAACTGTTGCCCCATCGTCAACCATCGCGCGTTTCACATAATTTTTATAAACCCACACTTACAAGTGTAAGGACGGATCACCTTGGTGTGTAACCTCAGCGTCTATGGGCATTTTGTTTATTTCGAATATGAATTCGGTGTTTATATCCGGCTGCCCCGGAGGATGGATATCAAAGTCTATATGATTTACCTATGTTTCGGGAGGTGGAGTGATGCTAATTAGATGACCTAAACCTAATGCTTCTAAAAGAGCAGCCTTGTGAGTTGGGGAGTTCTTTAATAAATCCAAAAAGGAGATGTGCGAGAAGGTTTTTGTTAGATCATTAATTAAATCATAAGCACCTATGGGTTTTGTTAATACTTGTTGGATATTATCTGTTTCTAGCGGGTAGTTTGGACTTGGCTGAGAGGAATTCTCTCGTGTCCTTGTTATAGCTTCTATGGGTAGTTCATCATCTAATTCCACTAATCCGACTATCTTAGGTCGTGGCTGACTTCCTAGTTGTGGTGCAACTAAAGGATTCAGCAAAGTTGAAGCTTCATGATCATTGTTTCTTGCGATTACACCCTTGTTTTTCCCACTTGGATTTAACTTGTTATTGTTGTGATTTGTGAGTGGATCATTGAAGATCTTGAGGGGTGCATTTTGAGGGGAAACTGTCCCTGTGAAAGTATTCGGTGTTGGTGACGTAGGATCTGCCAAGAACATATCTATGAAAAGTTGTCTTTGTTCATCTGGAAAGCGTTGCATGAATTTATTGTAGTCACGACACGTTCTAGTGTCATGTCCCTGAATTTTGTGGAAACAACAATATGAATTAGGATTGCTAATTCCTAGTTTGTTGGCTTGGTGTGCGTATTGTGGCCCAAAACTTTGATCAAACCGTTGCCTATTAAAGTTTTGTGTTTGTTGTTTTTGATTGTGATTCTGATTTTGATAACTAGTTGAGCTTTGGCTTGAACCCTGTGTAAGGTTTCGCCATCGTCATTGTTGTTGTTACTGTGGATGATTAAAATCCACTGCATTGATTGTCGGGGTAAAGTTGTTTTGTTGATTGTTTATTTGTGGTGGAGTATTCACAATGTTTGTCTTTCTAGCCTGATTAGTTACTCCATCTATTGTCACTCCTTGATTTTTGTTAAGAATTTTACGTCCTTGATTGACATTCGTGATAGTAGGATAAGTTGTAGTGTTTTGGTTGGAGGTGATTAACCTCCCATTTGCTCCATATTTCTTGCGACCACTATCAATTGCTGCTTGATCTATTCAGAGAGCACTCTCAAGTACTTCATCGTAAGTTCTTAGTGGAAACTTCTGGACTTCTTCCTTTACTTCTCTACTAAGAGAATGAAGGAATAGATCACATAGTTCCATCTGATCCATGTTTAGAGCACTTGCCGAAGAATAGAGAACTGTGCGCCACCTCTGGATGAAATGGGTGACAGATTCATTGTGTTCTTGCTTAATGTGCAAGAATTCCCTGATTCCTGTTCTTAATAGTTTTTTCATGTCAAAGGCCTTGATGAAATCTGACACGAGTTGTTTGAATGAATGGATGGAAGCCTCAGGTATTCTATAATACCAATCGAGAGCGATACATTCCAAAGTTTTGAGAAATCTTTTAGCAACAACCCCATCCCAAGGGAGTAATTCTCGAATGGCCATAGCGTAAGCTTTGATATGGGAATTTGGATCTCCCTCACCTTTGTATTTGGGAAAATTAGGAAGAGGTCTTGGAAGCATGACGCTTCGTATGGTGAAATATAAGGGCTCTTTCAAGTATTTTGAATATGTCCCTATCACATAGGTTTCGACCATTGATGGTGCCTGTTGAGGGGAGTAGAGGTGGAATGGGTTGTTGATATGGTGTTTGCATATGCATTAGTAGGAGCATAAGGGAACCCCTGTGGTTGAGTAAAAATACCAGGAGAGGAGAACATATCCCCTTGTGGTGATTTGGAGTACATGTTGAAGTATGAAGGGGTATTGTCCAAGAATGGATTATTTTGTACTAGACCGGGAGGTATTGGAACAGTGTTAGAAACGGTGGTTCTAATCGGCGTTTGTTGTGAATACTGAGGAGTCATACCTAACATGTCTAATCCTATAAGGAGGTCTACCTGGCTAGGATGGTGTGGAGGATTAGGATTTCCTTCCTGTATGAACTGAGAATGGTGATTTGCCTGAGCAAGCTCTAATCCCCTAACTTTTTCTACTAACGTTGAAATGACTTCATTTGGTGAAGTCACGGTGCTTTGCCTTTATAGTGTTTGTTGTATATCATGGTGTTGTATAGGCATATGATATCTTGCTATGAATTGATTGCTGCCCTGCCAAGTTTCCCCGAGGGCATTTCCTATGTGTAGTGGCATGGAGGTATTTTCTTGAAAAGAGACCTCGGGTTGTGTTTGTAAACCTCCTATAGGTGGTTACATACTTCAAGAACGTTGTTCATTCCTGGCATAACGTACCAAATGTTCATCATCCAAACCCAGGTATGAGTTTGATTGTCTACTAATTTGTGGTCTAAGTAGTACCTGAGGAGATGAACTTGACTCTCCTGTGAGCGTCACGTTATTCAAGCCTAAAGGCTCTATTTTTTGAGTGAGCTGATCCAACTCCTTTATTTGGAAAGATGAGTTATATCTAATCCTTGGAGATGGAGTTTGTGTTGATAATTGGTTATCAGAATAGTTGTCACCCCATACCAAGAGCGAGGGCGATGACTACCTATTTAGTTGAGTGTAGTATGCCTCAAGACCTAAGAGACTCCTACCATATGCATCGAATCCTGACATATTCGGGGGGTATATGAATACCCGTAGAATAATGGGAGGAGTGAAGGTGATGGTGAAATCTAATGAGGTAGTAAAGATGAAAGAGTCATTTTTAAATTAAAAGAACTAGTAGAAATATGACTCCAGACCAGAAAGTAGAAAGGTTCACATCGGGTTCACCAATTTTGTACAATGGAAAAGTGATAAGCGAGCGTGGGAATCTACAAGCAACTCTTCCTCACACCCGACCTCCCGAGGTCATGCCGAGATAGCCGGTGGGGATTAAATATGTGTGGGATTCAGACAAGCTAATTGGGCAATCTGATGTCTTCGACATGAACTAGTGGAAATTGTGAATCTAAGGCAAACAAGGCCCTCCTAACTTGAACTAGTGTGATAGATCGATCAGCAAGGATGACTTCTCGAAGGCTCCAATCAATATCGAGCTTTGGCGTGATTCGGTCTATAGGTTGTGGAATACGTGGAAAATGACCTGGGATAGTTTCCTGTATGTTTCCATATAAGGTCATAGGGTGGATGGTAACTATATCTGACTCTATGGGTGATTCTCTGGCTTAGTCCAGAATTCCCTAGCTTCGTTAGCTGCTATGTCTAACAAGGATAACTGTTCAATAATGATAGGTGGAAGTGGAGTAGATTTGAATACTAGTGTACGTAAGCCAGCGTCAATGTTAGAATGACCAATGGATTCATTGGATTGAGGGATTTTTAGCTCACAACCGTAGATTCGTGGTTGTTGTGGTCCTGCTATGGTCATGTGCAGAATCAGTCCCTAATCCCTAGTATCCAGTAATCGTATGCTTTTTCAGCTTCTATCTTCAGAATCAATAATTGTGTGATCTTTTCAGAGTATCTCATAGGCATTTGTGCCACCTGAATTATCAAGTTGGTATCTATGTCTATGAGAGTATCCCCTACTTCTGGCCATGGGACCAAAGGGTCACAACCAAAGGTTTGCTCTCTTTCAAACCCTTCTACAGTCATGCAGGCATGTATCTAGGGTAATTTGTAGTTTGGTTGATTTGACCAAAATGTGTGTGCTTGGTCGTCTTCTATGTTTAACCCGCTTAACTGGGAATCAATTTGTTGTATGTTTACCATTGTTCGGAAGACTTGGATCCTGAGATTTTGATCTATGTCAGTTATCGCTGTGATGAGATTGGGTTGGGGCACGGTTGGCTCGAATACGTATTCTCTGGGCTCTCTAGGTCCCGTTATTGTCATACAAAAGAAAGTTATATAAATCTAACTAATGACAGGATAAACTAATTGTGAAAAATATGTCTATGTATATTCCTAAATTTGATATATCTATCTACTAAACAGAATTTAAAGAACAACTATCTAATATATCTAGAATTGACAGTTTAGAATAAAAAATTAAAACAAACAAGATAACCGAGTATAGCTATTTGTCTGTGCAATTGTGAACCTATTCTAAATAATGAAACAATTGATCTAGTCTATTTGCAAGACTCTCGATCCTACCTCAGAAGTGGGAAATGAATCATAGTTTCTCAGAAACTATCAATCCCCACAGCTTCCCTGGCAATATCGAAAGTAAGATTGACTGAAATAAAGTGATTGGCTACTCTATTTGATATGTTTCTAATTAGAACTTTGAAAGCTAGAACTTGTATTCTGTAGAAAGTGGCGAATCCGATGGTGTGTGTGGCTATGTCCCCTCAGTGTGATCTCCTCGTTCCTTCGTGTTCACTTGGATCCAGAAAAGTGTGTAATGCTAGCATCAATAGAAGTAGATATTGGGACAAAGGTAGCTTAGGATACAGACTGAATACAATGCGAGTAGGAGAGAGAGCACAAGAGTACAGAGCTTGGCTTATGTAATTCCTAGTAGGATTTATTGTGAGTCATGCAACATAAAATGTCCAGAACCTGAAACTATTCTGTTTGAAGAGTAAAACCTGCAACTTTAATGGCTTCCTATTGAAAACAAAATATTTTACTCCAATGGATTGGATAAAATATCAACAACATTTGCACAAGATGGATATGTGGCTTACTAACACCAAAACAACACTAACTAAGCATGCAATGAAAGAAACTAAGAATTCTAAATAAAATGAAAGACTAATCTATTGTAATGAGAAATTCAGAGGTAAATTTGAGGGGCCATTTGCTTGAGCACAAGCCATCTATTTATAGCATTTGCATTTACCCAAGGTAAAAACCAAATAGAACTCTTAAACTATAAACAATGGCAAAGCACTATTCTAGGGAACCAGAATCCTTAATGCAAGCTTATGGCGGTGAAAAAAAGCTGGTAAACATTGAAATTTACGTGAGTCGTGTTAAAAGATAATTCTGGAAAATACGTAAAGGACAACCGCCTTGAGCAGGGTGGCGGTTACAAGACTGCCGCCCTGCTTAGGGCAGCGGTCACGAGACTGCCGCCCAGGCAGGGCGGCGGTTTCATAACTGAAGAGAAAAAGTTCAAGAAAAGAGGAAAAAAGAGAAAATCAAAGCATGCGGGGGCTAAGCGGGGCATGCGGGATGTTAACGCATACTTGTAGAGCTTTTCCGGACCCTGAACACCTTGCGAGGAGACCTTTATTATCATTAGGGCACGTATTACGTTGTTCCAGCGGTGCAGTACCCTTTAATTTTGGGTACGTACAGGAGCCCTTGAAAATTGATCATTGAATGTAATGATGGCCATTTCAATATATTTTGTAGGAAAATGCCCTTTTTATAAAGCTTAGTTACTTTTGAATATACATATTTATTAAATATGTCATTTTTATGAGATAAGTCTTTTCCATATTTATTAAATATCTCATTTCCTAGACCTTCATGCTAGAAAATATAACGTCACAAATAATTAAAATTGATAAGACAATTATTAACTATGAGGGTACGGATTAAATCTCTAGCGGAACACTTTACATGTGTCATGAATAGGTAAGTTGTAATTAATTTCGATTAAACTCAGGTTGAAGGCCGAGGCTATCGATAATTCGTCACCAACATCACTAACATGATAAAAATACGTTTAAAAGGTAGGAAGAGGCATTTGGGATAGTGATGCTAGTTTCAATGTGAATTTTTCACTACGATTTGCATTTAATATTAACCGTAAATTCATACCTGGGTTTGGTTGACATGTGTAAAGGTATAGTCAAAGAAATCACTCGAAAATTATAAATTCAAGGCCCATGGCTATTTTCCAACACTTGATTTCTTTTACAAAATCATGGGGGACCAAATTGAGCACGTCAAACCAGTATCAAGCCATAAATAAGTCGTGGTTTCTTCTAGTTATGATACAGAATCAGATGAGGTTACTAATGGGAAATCATTTTCCCTCTCTGCTTCTAGTTCTCATCTTGATGGTGCTTCCACCCCCTCTCTCTTGGCCAGTCGACTGCTAAAAATTTTCCCCTTCATTCTCTTGGGACTTCTTCTGTAGAGGTCCAACTGGATTCCCTTTATGAGAAACTGATGCTTGAAGTATTACTGGAACTATTTGTTGTTTATCCAAAATCCTTGTACCTAAAACCTATGTATTCTCCACATTCTGCTATAAATGATGTGGATATGGAAATTGATGGCAATTAATCCCTAGTGGTGACCCCTCAAATGGACAGTCAAGTCAAAATGGTGTCTTCCATCCTTTCAAGTATACAACGATATTTTGAGGTGATTAAAACCTAGAAAGACTTAATAGACACTTGTAGAGATATCGTTGATAAAGAATGTGTCTTACTACTAACCTTGAATAACACACTGGCAGAGAATATTGATACCGATGTAGTTAGGAAAGCGGCACACGAACTAAGAAATATATTATGATATGTAATATTTTTTTATAATATAGTTATAGGCTAAGGGCTTATAGCTTTTTTGGTATGCCTATGTTATGATATGTAATGTTTATGTTTCAAAAAATATATGAGATACTCTTGTGGATACACTTGTATTGATACAATGTCGCGCCTTTTGATTTGTCTTCTCCTTCTTAAAACACTGAAATTTGTTCTTCATTTTAGGTTATTTACAATGTAAGCACTAAAACCCTACCTAGCCATTGAACCTACAACCCCTGACCCCCCTACTCATATCATGTGTTTGTTATGTGCTTCCCCATAAAATCATCAATCGTTGTTGAATTTTCTTTGCCTTTTCTTTTCAATTGTCATCGAGAAAAGGAAAAAGAGAAATCCTGGAAATGGACAATGAATTAATGTAAAATAATGAGGAGCAACATGGAAATCGTGTTTTGTGGGATCATTCACTGCCTCAAGATGTTTGGGAAAATGTATTACTTTGGCTTCTATTATAATCTAGATGTAGGTTCTCTCTAGTTTAAAATGAATGGAAAAAACTCATGTCTTCCACCATATTCTTCAGGCGTTATAGAGAAACAAGGATAAAACATAGATGGATAATTGTAAATCATGATAGTGGTCATCATTGTCTGAGATACGACTGTTATAGAAGAACATGGAAAAATATCAAATTTTAGTGGTTATCATGCTTTGATGGGGTATGGTTTGAATATTCACATCGAGGGATAATATTATTTTGTTGAAGTGAATCGAGTCATGTTTCAAGGGTATGTAATCCAATGAAGGCTGGAACCTCCTTCAAGCTTCCTCAAATGTTATCATCTAATAAATAACGCTTTTATATTTATGCATTGGGAATTCTAGTTGCAGATGACAACAAGGGGTATAAAGTGTTTCAAGTAGGTGTTAATATATCTAGAGTTAATGTAGGCAATGGTACTATTGAAATTTATGATTTTTCTATGGGGACTTGGAGGATTGTGGCACGATTGAGAGATTGTTTCTTCTATGGACCCATTGTCTTCAACAACAATTTTTTCTTCTTAATGTCATATGAACATATGTTGGGTGTAGGAATTTATAAGACTCAAGATTATGCTACTATGCATTTTCTATTGTTACCTGTAAGATATGACAGAGACCATTTCCCTCACTATAGACTAAGGTTGGTTCTATCTGAAGAGAGGGTGCTACTTGTAGCTCCAATTGTAGATGGGGACCATTTGAAGAAAATAATTTTGTTTTAGCTCGAGCTTGAGTTTGGAAGGAGGAGAGGCAATATTTGGTCTTGGAAAGAAATTACAAGGATGCCTTAAGTAATGTGCCAGTGTATTTCGGTGAGGAAAAGGATATTCTTATTAAGTTGCACTGCAGTGGGAGAGTTCTTGTGTTTCCGAAAGGTGTTTTCCATAAATATCCTCATGCTTTGTTTTCATTTAAAGAAAGGGTCTTGGTTGTGGGAGACAAAATATATAAACACAACTGACATATGTTATAATGGTGGGCATTGCCTTTGAGCCCAGAATGATTTAAGAAAACTATAAATTTGTATCAACTTTTCTTATTTATACTATTATGGTCTATCTTCTAAAATCCAAACATCCAAAAAATGGAAAGTTCTATATTTAAGATATGATATCTCTATTAGAAACTAAATTTTCTCTTTTAGTGGCATGATTTTTGGTTCGTTTGTTTTTGGCATGTTATTTAGAATTTCTAAATTCTATTACTTTCCACAGTTACATGCAAAGGAATACTCGACACTCATCTTTATCCCTATTCCCACACATGTGTCACTAACTATGCATTCGAATATGACCATTTGGCATGTTTATTCTATTCTATCATTGATTATTGAATGATCTATTGTTGTTGTGATTAATGACGAGAGTTTTGCCAAGACCCTGTAAATACATGTGATTTTTAATTTTAGAAATAGTAATTAGGCCCCCCATACTATTTTTCATTATGTATCAAAATACAATAGCTTCGGTAGGATTTTCCATATCATGGCCTTGTTAAAAAACACATTCTTACTGTTGCACATGCTTGACAGAAAATATTAATAGCAACCAATAACGTATCCTTGATTATTAAATATAAGTTTTTTTTGCCTTATTATTAAATTTATTAATCCTTGCCTTCCCATCAGAAAAACACATGGTAGGATTCCAGGCCTCCCCAAGTCAAAGGAATTTCCCAGACTCTAATCCCATGGAATGAACCAATTCAATAAAGTTTCAGGTATGTAGTATCGATGAGGTAAGGTAGAGTGACAATGAGTAATTAGAAGATACCACGTGTCATTTTCCTGTTCCTCTGAGTGGCCAAGTGTCACACATTCTAGGAACTTGAGTGTAAAGGTAAGGCGTGTAAAATAAATGAATTTTTTTTGGCCTCATTATAGTCAAATTTGATAGAGGGTACTTGCCAAACAAGTTACAGGAGATTGGCCATTCAATTTCCAACTATTTTTAATATTTTTACCATTTTCACCGAAAGAACAAAACAAGTTAAAGGGATATTTGCCAAAACCATGAAACTGGTTATAGGTATATTTTCCATGATTTCTATAAGTTTTTTTTAGGGGGGTTCCTTAAAATTTTCCTTGATATAATCCTAGCCTAATGCTTTCCAAGAAGACATGGATAAAAGGATTGCATAAAAACTAAATCTACTCTAAGTGAAGGTGAAACACTAAGAAAGCGGGTGAGATACTCTGAGTGAGTGAAAAATAGGGATTAAAGAAAGTGAGAGAGGGTAGATAGAATTGCCATAGTCTAAAACAATGTTCAATTCCATAAATTCATAAAGCATAACAAATTAAAAGTCCTGCAAAGAGATATAACCATGCACAATATACTTGCAAACATAATGGGAGGAAAAATATTCAATATAACTTGAGTTAGGGCATAAAAATTCACAACACACCAATTTTATTGATAAAATCATGTAAAATACATTACAATATAGGCACAAGAAAAAATCCTTTACAAAATTCCCAAATTCAAGGCCTTTAGCTCACAATAGCTCCAGAACAATTTTGACAGAGTTCCTTCACATTACAAAATGTCTCCCCTTAAAATGAGGTAGAAATATAGGAAAATTTGTGCCACCAACTGGAAGAATTCATTAAAGAGGTATGGGTATCCATAAAATTTGTACTTTTCTTACACGGGAAATCATGGGTGCCATTCCTCATTAAATTCTAGTTGTTGAGTTGTCTTTCACCCACCTACCTTCACTTGGCCTGTGACTCATCCAACCATGTTGGTCATCCAACCATGTGGGGGTTGGATAGATGTCCAACCTCATCAAGATGTATAACGTTATTTGAGAAAAAAATTGACCAATCCATGAGTTTTCCTTTATATCTGGGTTGGATGACCATCTAACCATGACCCGTACAAATTGTGAATGGGTCATCCAGTGTCATTTCCGTCTAACCCCATTAACTTAGATGGTCGTTTAACCTCTAGAGCATACATCCCTTCACCATGGGATGTCCAACCTGATGGGTTGGGCAGACCTCTATCCATTTCCTCTACAACTGATGGGGTTGGATGACTGTCTAAACCTATTCCATATAGTGTGCCACCCGACCATCCTCATGACCCATCCAACCTCGTGACCCTCCGAACTCATGTCCGTACAATTGTCGGGCTGTCCAACCTACTGACTTGTCCAACCTAGGTTACCGTATTCCATTCAACATAGGTTGGAGGGACATCCAATACCTTTCCAACCCCATGGCCTTCCAACCCCCAGGGGCTAACTTTCGAAGGTGATATCTCGAGCTCTCGGATGAGTTTTAGGACGAAATATTATATGATTTATCCTAAAAAACCAAAATAAATCCAATGGTGGTATTCACAATATCTAATTTTTATTTTAATACCTCAAAATGTCTCATTATTTATCGGGATGGCTTCTTGTGCACCATAAGAATTAGCTGCATTAGAAATTATATGATGTTTCAAGATGTCCCATATTTTCCACCATGTAGGGAATGATAAATTATTTCCATATGAACCTTATTATGCTTATAATTCCTTTCATAGATCCCAGAATCTTTCTTTTGATCTCAGGTCTTCTTTCACAGTTCATGCTTCTTTAGGCCTGAAAGCCCACTTTTGATGAATCGGCTCCAAAACCTTGGAACCTTCCCCGATCCTTCCAAAATCGACTCCTTGGTATTCCTATCACTTGAATACTCCTATTTGGTAGTTTTTCTTCAACCCCTAGGAATACTAAGTTTTCCATTACGTAGGGGTGCAAAAAATGGATAACGCAAATATTATGATAAAATGGTTGGAAAAAAGGATATTTTTTCCTCTTAGATTATCGAATGAATCTATTCAAGAAGTTAAAAAATTTATAACAAATGGAGTTGATTTTAAATGATTAAAAATAGTGTTTCTACAAAATAACAATTCAAAAGTAACATGGCATGTGGATATGGTAAGGTTTGAAGGAATTTCAATGGTCTACATATTTCTATATATAAGATGAGTTTGAAATGATAAGGTCGAGGTTGGTGGAAGAAGCTAATCAAATTTCTTTGAAGGATAAAGAAAAATTGTCTAGAAGATAATTATACACATTAAGAGGAAGATAAATTTTATCATGATGAAGAGGAAAACATGTCCATGAAGGAGAATAATTTATTTCTAAAAATAAGAAGTTTGTTCAATTATCGAGAGGAAAAGTCACCCTTGTGAAGGAGTAGGTTACTTTGTTAAATACAAAGGTATATGACGTTGTTGTAGTTTTATCATTCTTTTAAAATTTATGATGTTAGCTACTAAAGAAAGCTAAATAACTTGGGAAATGGAGGCTTTATAGTACTTCAAATGCATGATGTGGATGATCAGGTGCAAAATGAATGATCTATATTGCGAGCTAGATAAACTACAAAACTAGAGAAAAATTGATTAGATAGTTTATGTGGGGGTTACCTGAAAAATATGGGTCCAAGAAGTGTTAACTTCCTTGGTAGATGTCAACCCCTGATTTGATAAGAGAAAACGATGTAAAGGATGAATAAGCAGATAACATGCAAAAACATAAATACTACTGAATCTAAAAGTGATATGGATTGATCTAAACATTGATTTGATATGAATAAAATGAAAATTTAATAATACCTAACAGGGTCGATGACAACCCGTACTGTGCAGAGGCAGGTTGACGATGACCTAGGAGAGTGGATATGAACTTACAAGGGAAATATGCAGACTACAAGGTATGAATGCAAACTGGAAGGTAATAGAATCCTGTTGATTTTGTGAGTGACATGCAGAAGGGATTATGAGGTAGAAACTACAAAGAGAAAAACTTAAAATAGAGGTAAGGAAGGATTGGTTCATAAATAGGACCCGAGTCGACGACGACCAAGGTGTGGACAAGATTAATTCAATGCAACAAAGGAGTGGGATGAAAAATATGGATCCTGAGAGGAATGAAAGAGTCAAAATACAGAAAGAGAAGGGATCTAAAGATGAAAAATGTAGTGACAGGGTGATGGGTCAATGGTGACCTGGGCTAAGTGATTGGAGCAGAATGGGATGAAGCCAAAGGCAAATGGGTGAAATAGATGTCTGGAAAACATATAAACAAATAAAACAGGATGATAATGAACTTTTGACTATTACTGAACCTGAAAAAGGTTATATCTAACAAGATAATGATAGAAATCACATAAGATAATAAAAAAATCAATTTAAACCTCCCCAAAGTCAAGTGGTTAATCAAAACAAGCTTAAAAGGACTATACGAAGGTTGACACAATTGTTGAGACACTCTAGCTTGAAGATGGATTTTCAAAATACAAGAAAATAAAGTGTTTTGTCACATCTATGTGTTTGTGTTATGTTTTTGGAAAGGGAAGAGCTCAGTTTTATAGGGCTGATGGCGACTTGGCTAGGTCGCCGTCGATTATGGGGAAACTTTCACCAATGGGGTTGATCTTGTGTTTTTGGATGATATTTCAAGTTTTTAAGGGTAATAAAATCTCTTTAAATCTTATAGGTATGAAGAGGGTGGATTGGGATATGTCATGTGTTATTAGGGGATAAAGATAGGTAGGATAAAAGATAGGAAAAAGCATAGGGATGTAGATTTAGGATAAAAGCATCTAAAATAGAAATTCCATTAGGGCACAATTGATGTTAATTAATTAATCAATTAAAATCAATCAATTAATGTTTATTAATAAATATTAGGATTAAAAGGTGATTAGCATTTAAGTGGGCATTTAATTAAATAAAGAGGGTCTAGCTAAGATCATGGTAAAATATGCTCACGTGGGTAGACAAAGGTAGAGATACCAAATTTGGGTGTCTACATTTGCCCCTTTTTGTTGAGTGGTTTGCGGTAGCAAGCCATGAGACAAAAATGATGAGAGACAAAGAGTAGGATGAGTATTAATGAATGTTTGATGATGAGCTCCCCCTCATATGCGAGATCAATGATGCAGTGGGAAATCGATGACACATTTGAAAAATTTAGATGATGAAGGGCGGGTGGGCAAAGAAAGATGGGTAAAATGATAACCAAGGAAAGAATCCCCAAGAAAAAAGGATCGCAACAATAATTTAAAAACTATGGTGGTGAATTCGATATCACTTTGGTAGGGGACAATTGTGGTCTAAACAGAGACGGTGACAATGTTCTACATGCCAGTGAGTGGGTGAAAATCATTCAAAAATGGATGCAATCCGAGATGAACAATGAGTGATAGGAAAGTCATCAAAGTATGCGCAACTAAATGTGAAAAGTATGTGAAATTCTTCATACATGAGGAATTGAGCGAAAAGGTATGTGTCTGCAAGGGATGAGGATGAAAGTAATGGTGCCCTAGCATAGGACATGAAAAATAGCCAAGAAGGTGAATTGGGAAAATGGGTGGTGAAATAATATTCTCCAAAGGGGAAGTAAGTATGGCTGTGAAGGAAAATAGGGAAGTGAATGATTAAGTAAAATTCCTCAAAGGGGGAATAAGTTATGGCCATAAGATGGACTTTGTGCACAAACTAAAGAGGATTGTGAAATAAAATTCTCGAAGGAGGAGTAAATATGGCCACAAAAGTGGACTTATAATGTAAAAAAGGGATAGTTTGAATGTTGGATTAAAAATCTCGAAGGAAAGATAAACATGGTCAAAAATGTGGAATTTGAGATGATACATAAAGGATGGAAAATATTGAAACAAAATGCCCTAAAAGGATAATATAGATGGCCACAAAGGTGGACTTAAGATGAGAGAGATTGGATAAGATCAGATTAGGTGTAGGATAAGACACAAATTTTTGATAGTGACCTATAGGTACAAACGAGACTATATCATATCAAGGAACACACAAGGAGAATATGCCTCCAATCACATTGAAGGTAAAAAAAAAGGAGATCTAGGTGACGCAAGGTAAATATGACCAAAACATATGTTAGCGTATAACTAACAATAGTTAGTTATATCAAATATCATAAGGAAACATGGATGAAATGAACTCATAAACCTAGTGTCGACAAGAAAAAGGGGTTTGAGATGTAACTTATACATGGGAAGAGGGTTCTCCATGAGTGGTGTTCCCTAAATATATTCCCCAGATCTAGTAAGGAGAAAGAACAAACTAATCAATGAGGGAAGTTTGCTAGAAGAAAGCTAATCAATGTGGGAAGCTTTCTTAGGATGATGATAAAATGGAAGTCTGATCAATGCGGGAAGACTTCAATGACATAATAAAAAAGAGAGTAGCCATCCTTCGAGGGTATGGTCTACTTTTTACATATATGATATGGATGGTAAGAACGATATACATGATATTCATCCTTTAAGGGATCAGTCTATTTCTTTTGATTTACTTTTGAAATTTCTCTTCATTATTTTTTAATAATTTTTTTTGCATGAAAAATTTTCCTTTAAGGGAACAGTCTATTTTTAATAGTTTTGAATTTTGATAAAAGCATCCATGAATTTTGACTTTACATGGGGAAGTGTTGAGAATAGCTAAGTAACCCACTTAAAAGGGGACAATGAATAAACAAGAGACACCCCTGGACCCTTTGCATGGTTCCAGTAGGTGAATAAGAGGGTGATGGATATAATGATCATGGAATTCTCACCAAATCGGAGAACCTATCCATCAAGAAAATTCTATGGGCAGAGTCGTAGTGCCCATATTTAAGGTAAGATCTATGAAGTGTCGACAAACCACATAATTCCAAATCATCACAATGGAAGATAAAAGAGGATAAAATGGAGGAATAATCTAAGGATATGAATAAGATCTCACTGGTAGATGTGCTAAAAATAGAATGGTCACAAGTGCAATGTGTTAAGAGGTTCCACTTCTGGTTTACCATCAAGGGAGGCCAATCGATAGGCTCCCGACCCATACTTGTGTGTGATAACGTATGGTCTAATCCAATGTGGGGTAAAATTTCCACATTGGCTCCTTTCTAGAGTAGCGACGTTATGATTTTCTTTGAAGATGAGGTCATTGAAATTAAATTCATGTTCTTTGAGGTGATTATTGTAAGCATGTTTAATGTTCTCTTGATAAACATGATGGTGTTCAAGAGCAAGGAGGTGACATTCAAATAATAATTCAAGTTGTGATAGACACACTTGGCGATAGTATTCATCAGAGATGAATTTGCAAAGGGACACATGCAAAGATGGGATTTGAACTTTGAGAGGAATAATGTATTCCGTATCGTAAACAAGAGAGAAGGGGATAGCACCTGTAGAGATACAAATTCTAGTATGAAATCCCAAAGGAAGAAAGGAAGATGGAGATGTCAGTTATAACATGCTTGATCAATAGTATTAGAAAGGATATTGCGCATAGTCTTGTTAGTTGCTTCAGATTGGCTGTTAGCTTAAGGATAATATGGAGAAGAGAAGATGAGTCAGATCTTGAAAGCATTATATATTTTCTTAAGATATTTGTTTTTAAAATACATTATGTTGTCCATGAAAAGTTTATGAGGAACCCCAAAGCAGAAAATGATATGTTAATAAATAACTTTAATGATTGGAAAAGATTTAGCTAAGGTGAGTGGGATTTATTCCACCCATTTGGTGAAATATTTAGTTGCAGTAATAATAAAAGATGTTTCTATGAAGAATGAGGATTAATAAGACCAATGAGATCAAGACCCCATTGTGAAAAGGGCCAAATGTCTTGAGCCTCTTGCAAGGCTTGACTAGGAATGCGAATAAGATTGGTATGTTGCTAACATTTTTCACATTTTTTAACATACTCAAAACAATAATGATTAAGAGAAGGCCAGTAATAGCCAAAATGAAGAGCATGCTTAGTGACGGCCAAAAAACTAAAGTGTCCACCACAAATACCGTCATGGACTTCTTGGATAGAAAAATAAGATTTATGGGATTTAAGGCATTAAAGAATAACACTGTCAAATCTACGATAATAAAGAATGCCACCAAGGATCACATAGTAGTTAGCGCGATGAAGAAAATACCTCCTACCTGTTTTGGATAGGTAAGGGGGAACAAAAAATTTGGATAAATAATTAAAGATTTAGGAATACCAAAGGTTTGATGAATTAGATTCAACAAGATTGACTTTAGGTAATTCATGGAATTGTCGATCAATAAGATGAATGCCAAGAAAAATATTAGATTCCTCTATTGTCCATGGGATAAGAGCTACAAGGGATGCCATCGTACCAATAAAATGATTGGATGACCGAGGGATGACTTGGATAATGTAGGAATCAAAGGCTTCAAGAAGAATATGAACAATATTGATTTTTTTTAAGGGTATAATTTTTACATTGATACTCACCTGTGACTTGTTTGAATATAAGCTCAGAATCCCCATAGATGTCAAGA
This sequence comes from Taxus chinensis, assembly GCA_019776745.2. NCBI lineage: Eukaryota > Viridiplantae > Streptophyta > Pinopsida > Cupressales > Taxaceae > Taxus > Taxus chinensis. The sequence continues at coordinate 71,737,440 of CM034156.1, forward strand.
ATTTGAACACCTAGAAAGTTAGTTGTTTTAAGACCTAAGATAAGGGCCTTGTACTCTTCCATATTGTTTGTAGACTCAAAATTGAGTTTGTTTGTGAGGGGAATAGGAGAATCCCAATAAGGAATGAGAACGACACCAATGCCTCCCCCTTGTTGAAACTTAGAGCCATCAAAGAAGAGAGTGAATGTATGAGTGACATATTCATGATGAAATTGATTAATGGATTCATCTGAAAAATGCTCATGAGGAAGATGCAAACTAGGAAGGGAGACTTCTGCTAATTGGTATGCAATATCTTGGCTTATAATTAATTTTTGAGGAATGAACTCGAGGTCAAACTCATACATGAGCATGAGCCATCGAGTGATGTGATTGTTGAGATATGGATTAGAATGCCTTATTTTAAGGAGATGAAATCTAGTAATGATATATGTATTATGATTAAGGAGATAGTGTCAAAGTTTCAAAGTGGAAAAGAGGAGAGCACAAAAAAACTTTTCAGCCTCAGTGTAGCAGGTTTTGCAGTTGTGAAGAGTGTGACTGATATAATAAACGACCTACTCACAACCTTGGTCATCACAATGTGCTACCATAGCTCCTAAAGCATGATTAGTAGCAAAGTTGTATAGAAAAAGGGGTCCCCCTTGCATGGAGGTGTGAGCACAAATGGAGACAAAATATACTATTTAAGATCATAAAAATCCTTTTGACAATCTTGATCCCAATTGAAGTATATATCTTTTCGAAGGAGATGATGAAATGGTTGGAATCAATATGAAAGCTACAAGATGAAATGATAGACTAATTAAAGTTTTCCTTGAAGACCACAAAGCTACTTAAGATTGGAAGGAGGATGCATTTTGATGATTGCCTTAATTTTTGCAGGGTCAACTTCAATGCCCCTTATATAGATGATAAATCCAAGTAGCTTACCAGTTAAGAATCCAAATACACACTTTGCTGGATTGAGACGAAGGTAGAAATGAATAAGGCACTTGTAAAATACTTCGAGAATGGAAATATTCTCTTGTAAATGTTTATATTTAACCAAAATATCATCAACATAATCTTATATGGTTTTGTTGATGAGATCATGAAAGATATAATTCATGTCCCGCTGATAAGTAGCAGTATTTTTCAAACTGAAGGGCATGGTGCGGTAACAAAAGGACCCCAAGGGGTAATGAAGGAAGTCTTATGTTGGTCTTTTGGTGTGATGAGAATTTAATTATAACTTGAAAATCCATCCATAAGATAAAGTATCTCATGACCCAAAGTAAGATCCACAAGCTAATCATATTTTGGAAGAGGAAAGTAGTCTTTAGGGAAATCAAGATTGAGATCTCGAAAGGTGGTGCATATAAAAATCTTTCCTCACGCTTAGGAGATGAGAAAATTTTTAGAAATTCATTGGGGATAATTCTTGGGAATGATGAAATTGGAAGAAAGAAGGTTTTATAACTCTTCTTTAACAAGGATGGAATTGCAAGGATACATGTGGTGAAGCTTTTGATTTAATAGTTTAGCATTGGGAACGATGACTATATTGTGGATGACGATAGAAGGGTCAAGACCTGGTATGTCTAAATATGACCATACAAATGATTGGATATGACGAGATAAGAATATGGTGAAATAATAAAGCTCATGTGGATCAAGGGATTGACCCATTTTGAGGATGTGAGGCTCTTGGGGAGTCCTAATATTGATGTAGATGGTAGATTTTTTGAGAAGAGTGGATGTTTTAGGAAATATGGTATTATGAAGATAAGAATCCTATACCCCCATGTGGGAAATAATGGTGTCATTATCATCAGAATGAAGGACGTCGATGGTAGAAGAATCTTATTCTATCATCTCTAGATGGTGAAGGGGAAGGGACCTAGTTTGATTTTCACACTGATAAGTGAGTAGTCCTAAAGTGATGGTGGAGACTAAAAAAAATCCAGAGGAAATAGACACGGTATCATCTGTATCCATGAATTCATGAGATGGAGAATATGGAGATGGAATATCCATGCATATATCTGATGGTGGGATGGGATCAGGGGATTGCTCTTGGTAGCCTAACCCAAATTTTTTTTGATTTTGAGGCACTTATCAATAATAAGGTTGTGTGGCCCATGCTCATAACGTACCATGCCAAATACTTTCCATGCACAATGGTATAGGTAGGTGTGGGAAAAGGATGGTTTATTGAGAAATAAAAAACCACTGATGTAAGGTTTGGCATGTGGAAGATCATTGATGTGAGAAGAAGGGGTATGGAAACCACTATAAATGAGATTGGTGCGAGGATGTGGTGGACTGAAAGGAACAACATCCCCAACATTTGGTTTGTACATAGGTGATTTATTGGCCCTACCGATATGGTGAGGAGTGGGAAGGGTGTTGAGTGTGAGAAGATGATACTACCCCAACGTGATTTTGTCCATTATTTTATCTCGAGAGTCATCGTTAGGAATTTTAGATGAGGGAATGAATGAGCAGGTGGATGGTGCGGATGAATCGTTCTTGGGAATGAGTACATAATTTGTCCTATAGGTCATGGTGCACATTTGGAAGAGAAGACCTCCCTAGGAATTGTCAAAATCTTCCTCTCATGCTCATACTTAAGGGAACGATCAAGTGTACAACAGATGCAGTGCATGGGATGGATCCATAGTCATCCATGGAGAACATTGTACTAAACTCATCCCTGTATGATGTAGAAGATGTCATGGAGGATCATCTCACTGAAATAGATAGGAATAATGACCGTTCATAAGGTAGGAGCAGAAACATTGTTGAAAGTGTGAATGACTGGGGGTGTCTAGGAAACAAATGCCTTTGGGATCTTGATTTGATCGAAGTTATGTGATGGAAGGATATTAATGGTTTCTGTAATGTTGATCATGGATTATTGAACGAATGTATCATGGATCCTGATTATAATAAAGAGGGGAATGTCATGTTATTCTAGAAGGATGTCTATAATTTTAGTATCATCAAATGAGATAGCCACAGAAGTAGTAAGTTATCCTATGAGAGATGTGAAGGGTTGAGCCTCATCATTGGATGTCGAAATACACTTTAAGGATTCTGTGAGATCTTGTCTAGGTCTGGAAAGATTTGGATGAGATAATAAAGAGACATCTTAACAGGGTCCTAATGAAGCTATTTGACGACACTTTGTTCAATAGGCCTAGGGGCTGCTAGGATGGAAACATTAGGTTTTTATGATGTGGTTAACTCCTTAGGAGTAGGAATGATGATGAAGTTCTTGGATTTTGGTTCGGATGTTGATTTTGGAACACGTGGACCAGATCAGGTGGTTACCCAAACAAAATTGATGAACAAAGGGGGGGCATATTTTGAATAATTTTCACCCAGAGGTGGGATGGTCGCAAAATTCTGTGAAGAATGGGGGGGATTTTTCATTTGGATGGATAATGTCAAAGGTGTAAATATTGAATGGGATGTGGAAGGAAGAGACTGACTCGATTCAAGAAGAAGTCCTTATTCTTCAATGAGGTTATGGCCAATGTCCTAGAGTTCTCTGTAATGCTCAACATCATGCCCATGGGTATGATGATATGTGCAAATAAGGTTAGAATTGAACCATGATGGATTTCTATTGTTTGGGTTAAAGGCCTTGATAGGTGGAAGCATGATGGCTGAGGTTTTTAGTAAGTGTTGGAGGACTTATGTTTATGACTCAACGAAAGTAGTAAAGGATGCATTATAAGATATCTTGGTATTTAAAGAGGAAGTGGATGCTTGGGATAAAGTATGAGTATATTGATGTTTTGGTGGCTTGAATTCGGTTCTATTGTTGGTTAGTGCCTCAGTTTCAAATGGTTTTGGATTGGTGGACTGAAATCATCATGGTCCTAAAATAAATGATGTTGCATTAGATTGTTTAACTCTAGGAGTGGTTATAGCTTTCATTTGTGAAGATGCAAACTTAGGAGGAATGAAGGAACTTTGGACTAGAGGGTCAAATGGTGGCGTCATGGCTGGTACAAGTGTAGGAAGCAATATTTTCTTTTTGTAATCTAAGGAGGGTGGAGATTGATTTGATGGCGTTGATAAGATGGAGGGAACATTTGAATTCATTGCAAGCTAAAGTAATTTTAAGAATTATTCAAATGATGAAAATGGTGTGGAGGAAGAAGGTGACATGCATGTGGTTACAATAATTGATGTGAGTAAAAGAGCAGGAGGAGGAACTGGTATTGATTCTAAGGATGGTATGATGGGAAAATATTGAATGGATATACGTGAGGTGTTCAAATCTAATGAATTAGGCATGGTAAGTGATGAAGTAGACGTGATAGGTAAGTGATTTGATGGAGGACCAATGTCAGATGTGGAAGTAGATGGAAATGGTTGTTTAATGAATGTCTCAAGGGGAATTTAGTGATATATTTAAAAATGGAGATCTAATAGTCATAGGAGTGGATGTTGAGATAGATGTAGGTATGATTGGCATGGTTGTGGGGATAAGTGTTAATGAACTTGTGGATTTAGGAATAATATCAAATGGGGTAGATGTGATCGACGATGAAGGAGGGAAAGTTATAGATGGAATAGGTTCCTGATTAACAGTGTGAAGAGTGTTTATAGTGTGATCATTGGGTGCTTGGGTTATAGTAGAAGTGGTAGCTTGGCTTATTGGTGTTTGATTTAGAAAAGGTTGTTTGAAGATGTCAAGTGATTGGTTGGTTGAGGCATTTGGATTAACCACTTGAAAATCTCCTTGATCAATGAGTCTCTAAACCAAATATTTGAAAGTTTGACATTTCTCTATTTCATGCCCTCAGACTTGGTGGTACTTGTAATAATGGTATTCAAAATACCACACGGGTTTCGGTCTCGACTCATCAAATGGCTGGATAGGAGGAAGTGTGATAATATTCATCGCCATCAAATTATCAAATATTATACTATATGAATCCCCAAGGGAAGTGTAGTTAGTTGTTTTTTGAGGTGCTCTTTGTTGAATCCACATGCTAGATGTAGGTGGGGAAGAGGATTTAAGAACCACAACATTGGATGCCCCCTTAGATTTGTCATTTTGTGTGGATGATTTAGTGAATTCATGTTTCGGTTTGTTCGATTTTAGTTTTAAATGACCTTTCTCAAGGGAACATGTTTTAAGTTTGTGAACCATGGTGAAGGCTTTGTCGAAGGTTTATAATGATTGGATTTGCAAGGTAGATGATATATGCTTCACACACAAATGTGAGAAGATATCAATAAGATCAATTTGCGGGAGAGGGAAGGATAATTGGTTTATAATGTTGCACCATCATGCGACAAATTTTGCAATGGAATCATCCTCAAACTACCAGATGGTGTATAGATCATTAATAGTTATTTTATGTACAATGTTGATTGAAAATTTCTCTAAGAACAGTTGCATGAGTTGGGTGAAGGAAAATATAGAACATTGAGGAAAACTATTGTACCATTCTAACGTGAGGCTGGCCAAGGACATGTAGAAAGTGTGAATCATTTAGTATTGATCATGAGAAATAAGGTGACATGCATGTCTAAATACACAAAGGTGTTGTTGCAGATCCTCTTTGTTATTAAACTTAGAAAATATCAATAATTTGTAATGTGGAGGATATTGTTTAATTGATACGAATGGGTGAATAGACTTGTTACATATTTTCTCATATGATAATGAAAATTGGGACCCTAAAGTAGTGGCCTCAAGGTTTTTCAACCTATTCACGAGGGCATGCATGAGATCATTCAAAAAAATTTGTTGGGGGATGAGAGGTGGTGGTTGCATATAAGAAGTGGCCATATGAGTATGTTGGTGAATTTTCTGTGTGTAGGTGTTTGTGGAATTTGATGGGAGTGAGTTCAAGTCATGAGTTGTGATTGAAGGGGTGGTTTTTGAAATAATTATTATTGATAAATGGTAACATGGTATGATTTTTGGGATTGGGTTGGTTATTGCGGAAAGTGTTGAGTGGGAATGTGTTTATGAATGGGTTAAAACTGTTGATGGAATGGATTAGACACTGAATAATATAAATCAACCATAAAAGGGGGTTGGGAAATAAATATATGCATGTGAGATGTGAGAGAGTCATGTTTTTTGGATAGGGGATGTGATGTTTGGGCATGTTGGTTAGGGACACTAGTGATGATAGTGGCCAAAGAGGTGATAGGAATGGTAGTGTTGACTGTTGTGTTTATTGGAGGGATATTGTGAGGAATGGGCATGACTATATGAGTAGTTTGGTGAGATGGGGGATTAATATAAGATGAAGCAAGATCACATTGGGATGTGGAAAGGTATCTTAACACAAATTTTGTGGTTTTGGGATTGGTCTGATAGGAATAAATCTGTTGAAGTGGTGGGCCATCTAGGAGAAGATGAGTTTATTTCCGAAGGAGATAGTCTTGTAGAGCCACATGATTGGCATCAAGAATATCCCAGAACTATTCATCACTGCGAGGGATAAGAGGAGGTCCAAAAGGTTCCATTCTAATGGATTGTAGGGTGGCTAGCTTAGAAGGGGTAAATTGAAGATATAAGAATGGGTTGGTCTTACCTAAGGTTATAGTGTAAACAAGGGGTACTTGGTGAGAGACATTAATGAGAGGTTGAGTGTCCATGAAATAAGTAATCAAGGGCATGGATGAGGTTACTAGTGTGGTAGATGTTTGTTGAGATGAAGAACTATTTGAAGAAATTTTTTGTTCCATTTTCTTGGTTGATTAATGAGTAACCACGAGCATTAAACAAAAACAAGTTTTACCTAATAAAGTCAAGCAAACAATTATTTTTTATGTTTTTAATTATTAAGAACGTGTGAAAAAAGAAAAGTGGATGGACAATGAGGTACCTAGGAGAAGGAAATCTATGTCTGGTTTCAAGTTTTTTATGGCTAGGGAAGTCTCAGGTGGCTTCATGTTGGGTGATGAAATCCTAATCAGTCCACCAGGTAGGGTGATGCCTATATGTGTGAGGTTTGGTTGTGTGTTAGAAGATGTGAGATGCAACAAGTTAACCCCTAATTAAGCTATGTGACTAACTAGGATGCAAAAAAGGTTAATTTTTATAACCAAATCCAGATGTGATATTTCGATGAGGAAACACACATGAAAAGGGAAATATGATGCAAAAAGGATCAAATAGGGGGAAAACGAGGAATACATGGATAGAGATTTTCCTTTTTATTTGAAATTTAAGCAAAAAGTGATCCAAGAAGACAAACCCAACACGAGTAAGCAAAAAGTGAAGCCTTATGCTGCAGTGTTAGTAGAAGACATATGAAGCAGAAAATAGAAATAAATGCAAAAGGATCATCTAGAGGGTGGTCTCACTGGGCGTGCTAGGAATGTTGTTTTAGTTTTCTTGTTCATTTCAAATTAATGATTTTATCTACTAAATACAGCTAAAAAACTCAAGAAATGGAGGGTTTAAGGTACCTCAAATGTGTGATGTGGATGAATGAGCACAAAATGTGTGATCTCAGTTATAAGCTAGATAAACTACGAAACTAGAGAAAAATGATTAGATAGTTTATGTGGGGGCTGCATGAAAAAGATAGATAAAAAAAAGCTTTAACTTAGTGGATGTTAACCCCCAGTTTGATACAAGAAAGTGATGTCAAATATGGATAAGAAGATAACATGCAGAAATAGATATACTACTGAATCTAAAAGTGGTATGGATTGATCTAAATGATGATCTAATATGAATGAAATGCAAATTAAATAATACCGAACAGGGTCGATGGTGACCCAAACTATGTAGAGGCAAGTCAAAGATGAACTGGGAGAGTGAATCTGAATCTATAAGGGAAATATGTAACCCTATAAGGTCTGAATGCAAAATGGAAGGTATCAAAGGCTTGTAGATGCTGTGAGTGGCCTGCAGAAGGGATTCTAGGGTAGAAAATGTAGAGAGAATGGTAGAAAAATGAGGTAAGAATGGATTAGTTGATAAACAAGACCCAAATCAATGATGACCAGGATGCCAATAAGTTAATTCAGTGCAACAGAGGATCAATATGAAAAATATAGAGCCTGAGAGGAATGATAGAGTCAAAACACAGATAGATAAGGGATATGAAGATAGGAAATGCAGTGATAGGGTGATGGGTTGATGGCATCTAGAGCAGAACAAAATGTAGCTAAAGGAAAATGGGTGGGGTGGATGACCTACAAACACAAAAACTGGTAGAACATGATAATAATGAAGTCACAACTACTACTGAACCTATAAAAGGTTAGATCCAACAAGATAATGATATAAATCACATAAGATAATATAAAAAGTAATGTAAACCTCCCTGAAGTCAAGTAGTTGATCAAAACAAGCATCTAAGGATTGTAAGAACGTTGGTATAATTGCTGAGATGATCTGGTTTGAAGATGTATTCAAAATACAAGAAAATCAAGTTTTTTGTCACATCTGTGTGTTTGTGTTATGTTTTTGGAAAGAGAAGAGCTCAATTTTATAGGGTCGACAATGAATGGGTTGGCTTACTGCCGACTATGGGGACACTTTTCATAATGGGGCTGATTTTTTTTGTTTTTTCTCAGGATTTCAGGGTTTTAATGGTAAGAAAAGTGCTTTAAAGCTTATAGGTGGGAAGATGGTGGATTGGGATGTCTCGTGGGTAGTTAGGGGATAAAGATAGGTAGGATAACAGATAGGAAAAAATATAGGGATATCAATTTATGATAAAAACATCGAAAATAAAAAGTCCATTAGGGCACAATGGATGTTAATTAATTAATCAATTAATGTTTATTAATAAAGATTAAAAGGTGATGGACATTTAAGTGGTCATTTAATTATATAATGGGGGTCTATCTAAGATCATGGTAAAATATGTGCACGCAGGAAGACAAGTATAGAGATACTGAATTTAGGTGTCTACAAATTATTAATACATACATTTTACACATATGGAGATTCTAGAAATAAAGAAATCTAGTTATCACATCAAAACAAAACAAAGTTTTAAGATAAATGATAATAAAAATAATAATTCATAGGTAAATGAGGAAATTTTTATTTCATGTGATCACATGGAGGAGTTGCAACATGAAGAAAAATCATAATCAATATACTGATGTTAAAACCATCCAAGGAGGATAATGACGTAGTGAAAGGAAAGAGTTAATTCCAAAACATATGTTAAAATGGAGGTAAGTATTTCAAGGTTATTATTGATGGTGGTAACAAAAATAATATTTAATCTAGTGTGATGGTATAATAACTTGGTTTCAAAAATTTCATGCATCTTAATCCATATAATTTTTTGTGGTTTTAAACAAGACATAAAATCCTGATGAGTGAACAATTATTGGTAATGTTTTATATTTATTGTTATAATGATGATATTTTATTCATAGGTGTATGGATGTTTGTCATATATTTTTTTGGAAGGCCTTCAAAAAATTATACAAAGGTTATACATGTTGTTAGTCAATGAATACATAGACTTTTATGAAGGATGGTAATATGTTCAAGTTGAGCCCATCTTGTGATAATGAAAAGTAAAGTTCTAGTGAACCCCCTAATATTAGTAAGTGAATTTTAAATATGGGATAAACCATATAAAAAAATTATAAATAAAATTCAAACATGTAGGTTATAAGAATAAAAAACATCCCAATCTTAAATATAGGAAAGAAAGAATGGGAGGCTTCCAGTTCTCAAAATATATAAAGGAAAATGTGCAGTTGTCCCCAAATTATTTTCCGTATTTTTTTACAAATAAAGAATAATAAGGAGATTACACATTCATTCAATACTACATTCGAAGAAATAATATGAGTTTAAAAAATTAAAAACTCTTTTCAAGGCTCACAATCAGAAGACAAAGAATATATTTGTAAGTTAAGAATGATGTCACATATCATACTAATTCATATGATCTACAAAAATACACTATGCATTTCATCAGTATAGGTTTAATACCCTCAACAACATGTATGTATCTAACTCAGCTATATATATTTTTTATAAATAATATACACTTAGGTAAACTAATGTCAACCAGGTTTCATCTTAAGAAGCCTCTAGGAAATTGGAGGTGGAATATCCATGGAGAATATCCCTAGAAACAATTTCGCAAGAAAGGATAATTTCCCGAGGTTTGTGAATCAATTTTTTCCTAATAAAATCTATCGTTTCACATGAAAACAAATTCCTTGTCACACGACAGTTAAATTTGTTGTTAGGTGACAACAAATTCCCTATCACACGAAAAAAAAAATTGTTATCACCCAATGGAAAAGTTCCTGTCGCACGATAGAAAAATTTGTTGTCATGTGACAACAAAGTCGCTGTCACATGACAACATTTTTTTTTCATGTGACAATAAATTTACTATCGTGTGGCAAAAAAATTATTGTCATGCAACTAAAAATTTTCTGTCGTTCGACCCTTCCTTTTATGGTGTCATGCATCTCTGTATTTTGTTGTTGTGTGTCTCTAACCTTTATTGTCATGTGTCCTTATTTGTCCTATGTCTCTAACCTTAACTGTCGTGCGTTCTTGTCCTTATAATTTTTATGGTTCCTTACTAATACATAAATACTACTAGGCAAATTACCTATGTTTATATAGGAGTAGTTTTAATAGTAGGTGAAACTGACCCCTATAAAATTTTATATTAGAAAATTTAGGTGAAAGGTACATTGTTATACTCCAAAACATTCACCTTTTCAATTTTTCTAAATTTGGAATAATCTCCAAATTACGAATATTCGCCACTAAAATTTTCCCTGATGTCGAAAAATAGTTTAATAGTACAATCATACAATTTTATTTAGTGCATGACTATATAAAATAATATTCCAAACAAAACCAAGAGAACTTAAGGCTTAGACCTTTTTATTTCATATCTAGACATGAATTTACCTAATACACAAAATATTAAGTAAGTCTGGTTCTTACTATTCAAGAGAAATGAGGGTTTTGTTTAGATAGACTATTAATGGAATTAGAATGGTAATAATATAAAGTTCATGAAATAAATATGTAAATAAAAAATTAATCTACCACATCTGAAATGATCCAAAATGTTGACTTATGTTTAATAATCTAACCAATAAAATAATTGTCATATTAACAAAAGTATACTTATATATCCAATAATAAGGAATTGTGCATTTAGAATAAATATTAAATATTATATTTGATAACTCTAGAGAAGTGTATTGATGATTATATATAAATGAAACACCTCAAAGTAGTGTGAACCTAGATTGTACAAATATTCCACACTTGAATAAGAGTGTTCTTGGAATCTATATTCATTTGTATAGACAAAGAATACATGAAAGCCAACAAGGAAGGTTTTTCTTGGAATCTAAAGGGATCTATGATTTAAACATATTTGTATAGGTATTTTCTCTACAATTAAATCATATTCACAATGTTGAATATGGTAAAGTTAGATTATAAAAAATTTACATGGGACTATTAAAAAAATTTCTAACATCATTTTTCGAAGAATATAATTTGCATTCTATTAAATTTTGAAACTCTCACTTAAAATACATACATGCTAACACAAATTAAAAAAAAAAAATCTGCATTTTAAACAATTATATAAATACCTATTTTTGTAATAAAAATAGCATAAATTACTTAAAATATAACATGGAATGGTATTCATTGAATACAAATGAAAAAAATCCTCACATTATGACCCAAAATCTTGAACCTCTTCCATTAGGAGTAGAGGAAGGTGGATTAAATCCATGAGAGATGGTGTGTGATGGAGTAGATCTATGAGGAGTAGTATAATTACAACTACTAGAGATACTATGTGCATTATAAGCCTTATGAGGAATCTTGAGAGGGAAAGATCCACTAGATATAGGTATGTGTGAGAAGACCTATCAAGATTCTGAAGAGGGCTAGAGCTGTTAGATATAACATGTGTGATATAAGGCTTATCAGAAGACCTATAAGGGAAAGATCCACTTGAGATTAAATGTGAAGAAGAATGCCTATCAAAATACCTAGAAGTGTGAGAGAAACTACATATAATTTGTGAAAAAAAATCCTATCAAGATACCTAAGAGTTGGAACTATAGTAGTATGATGAGGAAACATAAGAAGAGGATCCTTCAAATGGATACCTCAAATTGTGACAACTTTTTGTTGGTGAATACACTTAACAAATTGGTGTAAAATAAATGAGACATACCTAAGACCATATAACTAAGGAATACCTAAATGCATGTCACCTGAGCTAAGAGTGGAAGTCACTAAAAAATGGGACCTATGTAGTAATATAGATGACAGTGATAGGTAGAATAATATGTCTATAGGAAAATTTAGAATTCTGTTTCATATGTCATTTAGAATAATAAAGAGGAAACAATATCTTGAGAGTATATATATTATCCTCATTATATAGATCAACCAAAACACCATGTATATGCATGTGATTGATAGATGCATAAATGTAAGATAGAAGATTAGGCTTAGGAAAAAATCTAGGAAAATCAACAAAATGTGTATTTTTCTTAGCCTTGAATGAGATATTCCTAAAAAAAGTAAGAATGGGGTTACTCCATTATCAACATTATTTATATTCCATCGATAATTTAAAAACATGGCATACATATAATTGTGGAAAATGAAACATATAGATTGACATCTTACTACTGAAAAACACCTTCCTATGTAGTAATATAGCTTACAGTGATTCGTTGGAATAATATGTCCATAGAAAAAATTAGAAATTTGTTTGATATTTCATTTAGAATAACAAGGAGGATGAAGTATCCTGAGAGTACATATATTATCATCATTATATGGATCAACCAAAGCACCATGTATAAGGGGGTTATTGATAGATGCATGAATATAAGATAGAAGATTTGGCTTAGGAAAAAAATCCATGGAAATAAAAAAATGTACATTTTCCCTAGTCTTTAATGAGATCTTCCTCGAAAAAAAATCAATATTGGGGCTACTCCATTATCACTTTTCTTAATATTACATGGATAATTAAATACATTACATGCTTATAATTATGGAAAATGAAACATATAGATTGGCATTTTACTACCAAAAAAACCTTTCAATCCATTTGTAATATGTATTATGATTTGCAAACTATATTCTATAAATTGAAAACTAAAGTAGATTTAGAGATAATGAATGATATATATGCTTCAAATATCTAAACAATTAATTATATATCACACACAAAATGTCTCATATCCCTACCAGCACTAAGCTATAAAGACAAAAAGAGGCATATTGTTAATTATTTGTCATAAAGACTTCAAAGTTTCACATTATGTAGGAATTCATAAGACCATTGATCAATTTTTATTATTCCAATCTAATTTTTATATAAGTAAATAATATTTTTGTGTTATATCATATGAAATTATGGACATATTCCTTGTATGCTATTTTTGTACAAGGAGATCAAATATTTACTATTCCTTTCCAAGGATACATAAAACATATGAGTTTATTTTAAATGCCATCAAAATTGATCCTTTTATTCCTTTTTACTGAAAGTTTAGATACTTGTTTATTTGTTGATTTTTTTCTAGTCATTGTTTTGATATAAGTTTTTAAAAAATTAATGTAGAAGAAAAGATTGCTTTTTTTTTCCTGTAATTTTTAGAGAAAATGGTGGAAAGATAAATTAAATGGTGATATCAAATTGATATTGCTTTATAGATGAACATTATTGGGGATCAATTTTGTCTAAATTTTTGGTTAAGTACTTATTCCCACAGTGCATAAGGAAATTTGGTTTCTGGTACACAAGTACCCTTACAAAAGTTTTGCTAGTATGCATATTCTAAGGTTGAAAATAAGGCCTAAAATTTTTGTGTGCAAGGATATATAAGAAGAATAAAGGATAAGGCATCAAAGGAATCTTTAAGATATTACAAACATAAGAGGCTTAGGTCAAATCATTGAAAATAAACACACATGAAAAAGAGTAAGGACTCCAGTGCAAGAAAATAAAGGAAAAGTTAACTGTTAATATGGGACACATATGTGTCATAGGTAACATCATTTTGCATGTTTCAACAAGGAAGAGGAATTTTAGTTGTAGGGAACAGTTGGCACATCATAACTAGAAAATGGTCAACACATCAATGAAGTATAATTCTTGGAGAGTTAGAGTCTTCATGTTTTGTAGAAATATTGGGAGTAACACCATCTATCAATATGTGTCATCCTCTTTGTTGTAAGAAAGATTGTAAACATGGCTCGATAACCAATGTAATTAATGTTGAAATTATAAAGTGAAATCCCCATCATTATAGATACCCCTCGCAACATGTGTGAAAAGGAGAGACAAGTTAATTAGATCAATGATATAATGTGATATTGAGAGAAGATGGATTCTATTGTAATAATACGTAGTTAAAGATAGACATTGTATAATTTATCAATAGATTGCAAAATGTTATGACCATTATATATGTGTTTTATGTAATTCATTATGTTAATAGAGTTTTTATGTGTTCCTATTCTTTGATTGATTTCGATTACTATCACTAAATTTTCTTCCCGAGTGAATGAAGTATTAAAATACCACTAAATAAAATTAAAACTAAAATTGTCATCTAAGACAACTTGATTGGGAATAGTTCCTCTTGAAACCTCAGGTAAGTGTTTCAAATACACGATTGGTGTGATATTTTGGTACATGGGTGTTATAATATTTTACAATGCATGATACTAGGAGAGAATTATATGTGCAAGCGTAGTTCAAGGGAAGAATCTAGGCACACAACATTTTTATTCGATTGTCAATACACATTGAATTGTGTTGGTATTATGAGGTGGGAGATTGATGTTTCATCTCACTAAGTATAATATTAATCATTATCTAGATACAGTTGAATAAACCTTTACACAAAAAATATCCTGGTCCTTTGTATTACTAATAAATAACTTCGGTAGATAGAAACCTTAACAATGCATTATATTACACTTTCTTGAGTGAGCTACCTACTAAGATATATGCTTGGTTGGTTACTTATTGCTTGAACAAAAGTATGAATATGGGGAAAAGTATAGCTAGAGTCTAGAGTGCATGAGAATATTTGCACATCATGACATGATGTGGATGTGCACACTATACTTTTTTCAGAGAGTGATTTGTAGGTACATCATTGAATATGATGTTTCCACCTACTCTTATATAGATGAGGTGGAATATAATTCATTTCATGAGCTATGTGGATCCTACATATGATATCTTCCTTTAGACATTAATAATCTAATGGTCAAGTTCAACATCGAAACCTTTCACATAGAGAGATAAAATCCTACATGCATGAACAACATAAGAGGGTAAGGGGTAAAGAAGAAGATAAATCATAACATGAATAACTTAGATGAGTGCATGGTTATATGGTAGTGGTATGAAGAAGCTCAATGAAAGGTAATAAATGAGAATGATCTGCATTAAGATGATGAATCAACCTTAGGAAATGTCATAGGGATCTAAAGAGAATGGGAATGATAGGATGCATATTAAAGGGAATAGGGATACTAGAGGATATATGAGATGTGCACATATATTGAATAATATCTAAATATTGATGATGCATAATAAAATTATAGTGAAATATGCACCCAACATGAAGCACATACTCATGCACCTAGATTTATTGATTTTGACAATCTTGTGTCAATTTAAACTGATAACGAAGAAGAGTCGTAGAAAGAGAAATGTAAAGACATCCTAGACAGTGAGTCACCATATATATTACAAAAAAAAATCCCCAATTCAACAAACCAAGTAGGATACCATTCAATTACCCTTATAATATACCTATTGCATACCATTTTGGAATGAAAAATATTGGAAAAGTGATTCATTCTCGAATAAGTACACAATAAGGGATTGAGAATGTAATACCAAAAAAATAAGAGTAGAAACCTAAATAATTGGAAGATTCACTCAAATTTTCAACACAAACATTTTTCTTCTTACTAGAAGGTGATGAAATTATGAGCACATCAACAATACAAACAAATAATGATTTAGCGCAAGGTATATTTGCGTCCCCAACAAATTTTGAACTTTCACCCAAAATTTCTACGAGATATCCCTACATCTCATATAATATTATGGGGTAGAGAATGTTGTGAAAAACATGCATAAGTGTAAGCTAATAGGATGTACTAAAGGTACCGTTAACTTGTAGTGCAAGGGAAATCAATTTTCCACTACCTTGTTGGATCAAACACACACATGACCAAAACATGATTCCTAGAAATCAATGGTGGAATATGACAAGATGAAGGTAAACATCCTTAAGGATTTTAATTAAAAAAAATTGAGTAGAAGAGGATATTTTTGATTAAGGATATATGATAAGAGTTGACTGAAAGTGTGCATGCATATAATGTGTGATTCCAAATAATTACATCT
This sequence comes from Taxus chinensis, assembly GCA_019776745.2. NCBI lineage: Eukaryota > Viridiplantae > Streptophyta > Pinopsida > Cupressales > Taxaceae > Taxus > Taxus chinensis. The sequence continues at coordinate 71,753,846 of CM034156.1, forward strand.
ATACCATCATATGAAATCCATATGACACAACAATCACATTGTTTTTTAGGTGAGCTAATAGTACCATTCAGGCATGCCCTATCCCCTAAAACCTTCACCAATACATAAGATGTGCTAGAAGAATAATTACACACCAAATCATTTAGAATAATTGACCCTAGGGTAAGCCAATTTATGAAGGCATAAATCATGTCAATAAAAGCTTGATGAGAAAGTTTGTTTTCCAAAAATTCCAGGGAGACATACGATGAAATTTGGTGCACTGAATATAAAGTATAAGTTCACACCAAAATTAATTATTCCCATAAAAATATATGTGTCATGATAAATTATGTGAAATATGTGGAGAATTCCATGATGTGAGGAACCACCCCTTACTTCAGCACACAACCCAAACAAAGTTATGGCACCACTATAGAATTTGTGATTTGTACACTCATAACATAGAATATTTATGAGTGATAGATAAAATACATGATGGCCAATATCCTTTGCTAAGGAAAAAATTAATAGAAAATAAATAAGAGGATCATGGGGGAAAAAAACATGGGTGACGTGGATGAGAACATGGTGGTCACGACCGATGAATATATCACTAAGGAATTATTATAAGTGTGGCTATTTAAACCACTACTATATGGATTTCTTGACATTTCAGGTTTGCATGTATTGTAGAAGGAAACATAAGGTAGAATACATCCCCAACCTATATGTTATGATGAAGGGAAAAATTGATTAGATAAGAATGATAAGGATTATGTGTACCTCTCTAGATGATATAGGGATAATACAAGTGTGCTAAAGATACATTATTTACCCAAGGTCAATATGAATACACAAGTATCTTCCTTGCGGATGTAATATTCTGAGTCCCCATTTGAGACTACGTGGCATGGTAAATACCAATCAATAAAAATCTATCCTAACACGAGACCAAAAAAGGATGTCTTGAAGGATAGAAATGAGAGAGTTGGAGATATCTGATGGGAAATTGAATTCCTTAGGAAATATGTGTGCACTAGAAACAAAGTCAAAGCCTTTATAAAACTTGAATAATCAAAGATGGATGAGTTTAATGATGTCTATAAACTCTTGCACATGGAAGGAGTTATCCCACTTCTTGGCCAATGGATCCCTCAATAGGTCAAGGAATTGGTGCTAGGAAAGATACTTGTTCAAATATAATGAAGGGATATTAAATATGTGAATGAAAAATAATACGATCGACGTATATTTGTTGATACATGCATAGATGGTTGGAACATCAATGACATATTGGTAGACACAGAAATATAAGTAAAAATTATCACATTTGATGCATGGAACAAGATGAGGTGTGTAGTACTTCATCCCTTATCAAACATCCTATTTAGGGTGAAAAATATCACATGCTACCACTAGGAGTTTTGAATAATTACAATATAATCATAATGGGAATTCATTTAAGATGAGACTTTAAGTTAATTGATTTGGAAGAAAAATATAATTTCTTCTCTCTCCTTTGATGACCTTGGTGTAACACCAACAATACAAACATGTGATTTAAAAACCACTATATAAAATTTAAGAATGACACCAAGTACGTGCTTATTTTAATAAACAATAGTATAGGGGCCATATGAGTAGAGGTTTTTGGGGGGAAATAATTCTTAGATTATATATTCAATATGATGCAGGAGCATCAGTTGTATAAATGAATAAAGAATGTTTTGGGTTGATATAGATGCTAGGGATTCATTTAGGTGTCTTAGTGAGTTTTGATTCCATGAAGACCTCCTTTATAATGCTAATATGAATTTACAAGTTTCCCTCCAAAAGTAAGAATTTGAATATTTGAAATGTAAATCTAAGTTAAAAGGTTTGGCGAAGAAATTATAGGTTATGTAAGGTTGTAAAAGGTCTAAAATGACCATAGTATAGTATTTCTAAGGGTATACCACCTTGATTACAGTTAACCATGAGTTAGTTAGTTGGTTGTCATCTTAAGTTAGGGTGAAAATTGGTTATTTTTTTTTGTCATAAATGAGGTATGTATTCTAATGAGAGGTAGGATAAGGTGTGTAATATGTATAGAGGATAAAAAAGGAAGGAAAAATCCTCATGAGTGCAGGGGACCTGTATTGAATATATTGTAAGCATGTAGGATTATTTTGTAAATAAAATTTTTTATATGAGAAGGAATATTTAATAAATGTGAAAAATAAAGGAGAATTATTCTTGGTATTTCTTTTTTTTTTTTGAATGAGTATAATGTGTTATGTGAAGGTGAGTTTTATGGTTTAGATTGCTAACTTGTTGTACTAACTAGCTATCCATTGTGGATGATCAAGTAACTTAGTGCTAAGAAAAATTTATGATAGATTGTATCAAGTAAATACATGTACATGTGTATTGGAGTTATAGGATATGTTTTTTTTCATGGTATTTAACATCTCATTAAAGATAAGAAGAAGGAAAAGACAATCAAAATTCCCAATATGACAACAAACAGATAAGTATGCATGTGTATTTGGGGCTAATAAGGAAATGTGAAGGGAAAAGATAAGATAAATATTAAGAAACATGGTGATACCTTCATACATTCATGAAAATACCATTTGAAGATGAAAATGAGAAAGGAAAATGAGTCTAACTGAGAAAACAAGCACTGTACCCTTGTTGGGTTTCAGATTTGCACTTGGAATGAAACCACAGTCAGGGGACAAACAAGTCCCTCCTCTTTAATGGGAGAGGTTCCCTTATTGAAAGCAGGGGAAAAACCTATGTACAAATACACAATATTTCATTTAAAGGTGGTTTCTCAATATCTTGAAGTGTGTTTAATGCCTGAAAAGTTATCAATATGCAAGGACATAAGACTTGAAGAGAGGAGGGAGGCAGAAGAAGACAATACTTTCAGGGAAAAGAGATGGCAGAGAAAACCCTTATATTTATTGAGAAAATAAAATATAGAGTAGAACCATTCACGTTTATAATGGGCACAATCCATAGACTCAAAGTTTTTGAGATTGTATAAACTAGAACACAAAGTTTCTAAGCATGCAAGGATTAAATGATTCACATATCAGAGCAAGAAGGAAAGAGAAAACAAAGGAGAAAGGGGAAAACCCTTATACTGATTTCTTCAAACTCAAAATTATAGTCCTGTGATATCAAAATTTCAACCCCTACAATGGATTAGAAAGCCTCTGAAATAGCTCACAAGAGATGGTTACAACCTCCTCGAGAAGGAAAGAAACAATTACAACTTCCTCAAGCAGGCAAGAAATAGTTACAACTTATTCCAACCATTCACACCCCTTCAAATTCTTGATTCGTAAAGAAACGTTAATGGTGGAAGAATAAGGTTTTTTAAATATACGGCAGTTACATTATTTCACCAACTAAATATGGGCCATTTGATTAGTTTTTATAACTTTAAATTAGGGTCATCCATGTGGAAGAAGTCGATTGGAGTAGGCCTATAGTCACCTTTTTCATTTTTTTCCTTTGAAGTTACACCAGGCTAACACGTGGAGAGATCCACCAGTTCCTTTATACTTATCCTATTTGAGCTTGTTCTGTGCTTGACTTATGTTGACCCTAGACATGTGGAGAGATGACACTCATTTGAGTTTCTGTTTTGGAAACACCTTCTTGTTAGTTGGATATTTTGTCAAACCAAAATATGAGGTTCAACCACAGTACATGAGATTTAATCCCTCCTCAAAGACAGGTGAGGCTGCCTGTTTATTGCTAATCTAAAACACAGTAAATAATATATACAATATTCACACTAATCTAACCATTGGGGGTTGGGATGAAATCCCGAAATCCACATTCACACGATTCAAGAATATTGCTTTCGTAAGTGAAATAGGTTAGAAACTGTTACAGTGAAAGAAATACAGTAGAAAGGAAATGGGAGAAACGTATTTTCTTTCGAGTAAAAGCAGAGCACGAAATAATCATACGAGTTTTAGATCACAGATATAGTGTTCAAGATAATTAGAAATACTGAGATTCTATGCAAAGAATAGCTTTGAGATCATGAACATAAGAACACTGTCTCAAATAAGATATATTTCACAACACAAAGTCTGTAAAACAGTATCAACTCCTATTCTTCTCAATGGTTGAAAGAAAACACAAAGTTTTTCTTCTTTCCAATAGCCTCTTAGATCTACCAAAAATTCTCGACCCTTTGGAACGCACAAGCATCCCTTATTTATAACAAAAGAAGCTAGAGTTTAAACAGAACAGATCCTGAAAAGTAGCATGCTAACTAGAGTTTCAGCTTTGCATGATTCTCACGCAGGAGATCAAGTCGAAGTCTGAATTAAAAATAATGACAAATAGGAAATAAAAGATATGGCATTCTAAAAATAGAAATGACATGGGACGTTGGATCTCAATCCGAGTCATCATCTTTTGATTCTTCTCCTTTCTCTTCCTCCAGCTGAGACTGTTTGTTCCGGAACTCCTGGGACTTCCGAATAATGCCTTGCATTTCGTTTTCCTCAGGTGCAGTGGAAAGATCATTCCACATTTCGCAGGTCTCATGGATATCACTGGCACTGCCGGGAAGCTTTTTCAACCTCTTGCTGAGCTTTCTTAAGGCCTCCAACGTATGCTCAATCCTCACAAACTGACCAATGACTTCAAGGTCGAATCCACCTACAGGTTCCTGCTGAATAGTCTCTTAACTTGATTGAAGAGATCATCTGCTGATAGGGCACTTGAGTTCCCAACTGATACCTTTGGACAAATTTTTAGCAATTCTTCTTCCAGATCACTTTTCCCATCAATCAATTTATCTCTTGATTCTCTCAACTTGCTGCAGGCTTCGTTGAGAATCTTTACTCTGAACTTGATGCCCTTGATCAACTGAAAGTGTTTATCTGTATGTGGAAGAATGCCTTCTTCTACCAAGAGATGTGCTGGCATTTGCTTTAGCACTTGGAGAGCTTCGCAAGTCAAATCAAGCTGTCCAAGTTCTTCAGTGAATTCCTCATCCATCTTCTCTCCTTCCTTCTGAATCTCTGCCAAGGACTGATGAACCTTCACCACATCTAGAATTACTTCCTTCCCTTGTTGGAGCAACTTTTGGATCCATTCGTCAACCACTCTTCCTTTTCTGGTAATCTTCTCAATCGAAGGCACCGATGAGAAATCAAATCCGGCAGGTACAGAAGAAGATGGTATGGATTCCAGGGGTGTTGAGATTTTAATCAAAACCTCTGTCAACTGCTCCACCTTTTGCTTAAACTCATTTCTGCTGTCCTTTGTTTCTTTCAACTTCTGGTACAGCACGTCTATGGAATCCTTTGCATCTTGATGTGCCCCTTTTGCTGTCACTTTCCCTAGAGACACCTTGGTTACCTGGTAATCAGCAGCTGTTACATCATCTCTAGTTTTGTCAGCTGAGGGAGTGGCAATCTCTGCGAACTTATCTCCTGAAGCATCTACCAAAACTCTTGAAACTGTTTTGGGTTTCTTGGCTGATTTCGCAGTAGAAGTCTTGAGTGAGCTAAAATCAAGGGGTGGTAGGGGTACAATCACCTTCCTCTTCCTGGGAGTTTGCTCAAGTAACCATTGTGGAGTATCAGAGGAAACTGCCAATGTTGTAGTAACTGGTGTTCTACTCTCAAGGGGAGCAGATTCTACTATTGAAGGGGGAACAGCAGTCAACGTGGTAGTAGGTGCAACAAAGAGAGGCACAGGTTGTGGCGAGCTGGTGATCACTTGGGTTCCAGCAGAGAGGGGTGAGAGCCCGGAGAAAATATTGGCCATGCTTGAAGAAGTGGATGGGGAATGAGGAAGCTGAAGTAGTGGTTGAGGGGGAGGCACAGATTCAGTCTCCAAAGCCTTGACTGCCAGAGATAAGGTCTCTTCAGTTGAACAATCAGCAAATGGTGAAGTCAAGGGCTGACTTCCTCCTTCTTCCAAATTAATTTCTCCTATTTCTGGTGGTGTTGGTGATTCTGGCACATCCACCGTTTGAGTTGGAGAGACAATTGAAGAGATTTGTCTTTCTTTCCTCTTCTTGGGAATCTTGATTTTTATAGACCCCCCAGTAGATTCCTTGTCCTTCTTCTTTTTGGAGGGCCCCGCCTCAGGAGCAGCCAATTTTGGAAACTTGTCATCTTTAAAATTCATGCCCCAAGAAGAGAGCCATTTCTTTGTACAAGCCAGAATTAGGGCTGACCTATCGGTGATAGAGGATTTCTCGCTAGCCGACCAATCAATAGGCGGGAAAACGTATCGATCTTCGTTAAGCCCATCATAGGACATGTCTAACACACTTTCCTTGTCCCTTGTACCATCTGGCAAATCAGAAATCTCTAGCGTCTGAATCTCTTCAATAGTAAGCCTAATATTATCCTTTCTGCGTATCGCAACTTCGTCCCGCAGATCAATCCAGATGTCCTCAATATCAGGCCTGTGCAGATGTTGAGCTCCATAGGCCCGAAGCACTCCTCGGATGTCAAAACCATCCCGAGATTTCATATGCTTCTTTAATTTCTCCTGGAGTTCACATTCGACATTTTTAGCTTTTGCCGCTGTTGAGCAAGTATATCTCCCAATAGAAATTGGGAAGGATACTGCTGCCTTGTGCTTGCTCTGTTGGAACTTGTGGAAATCCAACAATTGTCTGACCAATTCCAACAAAATTAATCTATCCCCAGGATAGCGAGGCAGACGGAAAGGCTCTCCTGCATACATCACTGTTCGAATGTATGTAAACTTCCTAAACTGTAGGAAGATACATCCCCATTTAGATACCTCGGCCCAAGCCTCATCGGAGACTCTTGTTTTTCTCAATCCCGGGTTCAGTCTGCAGATGTTCTCATAGAAAAAGGCATCATTTACCCTCCTAAAGTGATCCTTGGACCCCTTCTTCGTTATTTGCGGAAAATGCTTGTAGATTGGGTTTGTGATCCTGCTGCCTTTTGTATCGAGCCCGGGATAGTTCCTCATCCCGGCTGCCGCATAGGCCACATACGAGAACATGTAGAATTTTCCCGTCGACAAGACCGTCGTCATTTGGGCATCAATCTCATCACTGATCAAGGTTCCCCAGTCAATCCCCTGCTTATTCTTCTTGATGGTGACCATGAACTGGTACATCCATCTGTGAAATAGATTTGACTCTGGTAAACCAAATGCCCGGCTAAGAAGTGTGATGATATCATTTATCTCTTGTATAAAGTCACACCTAGGAATAGTCCTAGGAAATCGGGATACCGCTGGCTTAGCTTTAGCCAGGAACTTCTTGTTAACATCTCTTATACAATTCTCCTGGTTAGTGTCCCAGGTTTTCTGGGCTGACTTCATATTCAAATTCCCATATTCCTCGAAATTGGGTAATTTCAGGAGGTCATCAAGATAAATCCCATCTAGCTTGATCACTACTTCTCCTGCTGGGTTCCTAACGGAACGAGAAGCAGAGTCGTAGTTAGAGGCACAGGCCAGAATGAACTCTGGACATTGGGCCGATAGAGGAAAGCCTGCTGCCAAAGGTAAGCCACTGTTTGCTAAAGAGGTCATCCATTCAGTTTGACTGGGACTTTTCACCCTGTTCCAGAAATCGTCCATGTCAACATTACCGAATTCGGTATCCCGAATATCGTAATTACATTCAACATATGACGGGGATTCTGGTTTCTTAAACTTATATTTCATCCTGCTTGATTTCTCGGTCTTCTCTTGTGATGGACCGGGGTCTGTCATGAAGAATATTTGGAAGAAGAAGGACTCGGAACTCCGGAGATGCTGTGCACACTGAAACACCTAATTGACTGAATGCGTCGGAAGCAGAGGAGAACCCGACTCACAGAAGAAGATGTCGGAAAACTTAGAGAACCCGACAGGTCTGATATGTCGGAATCCTGGCGAAACCCGACACTTGCTTTCAATGGCGGAAACAGGAGATAACCCGGCGTCCACTGTTGATGGCGGACACGGGAGAAAATCCAGCAGCTACTTTCGATGACAGGAGCTTAGGAGACTGCCCGATCCTGAGAGTTGAGTTCGGAATATTGATACACCCCGCCAAGTTTGATCTTTCAATGCACTTCGGATTTTTGAATCTGCAAAACAGTTTTCAAAAACCGAGAAGCAAAAACAAAGTACTTCCTTTGCATTTCTACATACACAACCTCTTTTCTTTTCTTGTTATTCATATTTGATTCCATACATCATGCAATTAACTGGAATTTTGGAAGAACAGCACCAATTGATAATCTTACAAAGAAAACAAACCCAAAAACCCAAAACCCTTTCCAAAACGACACAGTAAGAAGGGGAAGAAAAACCCTCAACAACCAGGAAGAAATTGGAAAGGAAACGCACGCAGTCGATCCAGAAAAATCAAGAATAAAGAAGGAACGAAAAATACCTTCAATTCGAGACACGCAAAATCGAAAACGAACGATCCAGTCGGGTAACGCGAGCTTGCGGGTTTTGGGAGCGGCAGAGCATGCGTAAATCCACGAATTAAAAATATGAACGGTAAAAATGACGTGGATTTTGGAGTATTTATAAGAAAATCCGTAATAAATACACTTGGCACGGCACGTGCCAACTCGCCGACCACTCGGCATGAATGCCACGTCAGCGTGTTGGAGGAGTCCGAAAACCCGACACGAAGAGATTTAGTGCATTTCGGATTTCGGGCTTCGGGAAACATGGAGCACCAAACATGTTTTGAATCATTAATGTTCCGATGCATTAAACTTCCGAAAATCCGATTACAAAGGACTGAGCGGAATTCGGGAATCGGGGAACATGGCGCATAAAACATGTTTTGAAACATGAATGTCCCGATGCGTTAAAGTTCCGAAAACCCGATTTACAAAGGATTTTCTCAATACTTGGCGGGTTTCGGGAATCGGAGAGCATGCCATATAAAACATGTTTTGTAACACGAATGTTCCGATGCTTTAAGCTTCCGAAAACCCGATTTGAAAGGAATTGCTCAATATAAAGCGGGATTCGGGAATCGGAAATCAAGCAACACAAAGCATGTTTTAACACAAGTACGTTCCGATGCGTTGAATTTCCGAAAACCCGATTTGCTCTTAAAAGAGGTCATAATGCAAAATCACTTCAAAAATTTTGTAGGGGTTATCCGATCGTTTTGTCGTTTACTCAAAACGGGGATAACAGGATGGAATATACATGGGGTATAGGCAAAATAGTTAGGTAATCTTATATCTTTGACATACACTAATGGAATCTGTGAATATAAGGAAATGAAGGCCCTCCTAACCTAAATTAGTGTGATAGATCAGTCAGCAAGGATGACTGCTCGAAGGCTCTAATCACTATTGAGCTCTGGAGTGATTTGATCTATAGGTTGTGGAATACGTAGAAGATAACCTGTGGGTGCTTTGTATATGTCTCCTGATAGGGTAATGAAAATGAATAAAGGACTGATGGTGGATTCTATGGGTGATTCTTTGGTCTAGTCTAGAAATCCTTAGCTTGATTAGCTGCTGTGTCTAGAGAGGATATTTGTGTGATTATGATTGGTGGAAGTGGAGTGGTTCTAAATGTTAATGTGTGTAAATCAACATCTACGTTTGATTGACCCATGGACTTGTTGGGTTGTGGGACATGTGGATCACAACCATAGATTCATGGTTGTTGCGGACCTCCTATGGTCATGTGAAGAATCAATCCCTAACCCCTAGTATCTAGTAGTTGTATGCCTTTTCGGCCTCTATATTGAGAACTAACAGTTGTGCAATCTTCTCAGAGTATCTTATAGGTGTTCTAGAAACTTGAATTCTTAAGTTAGTGTCTATGTTGGTTAGAATGTCTCCTGCATCTAGCTGTGGGAGAAAAGGATCACACCTAAACATTTTCTCTTTTTAATCCCTTCTACAGCCATGTGGACATTTATCTAGGGTAATCTTTAGTATGGCTGGTTTGACCAAAATGTATGTGCTCTGTCATCTTCTATGTTTAATCCTCTTAACTGTGAGCTAATTTCTTGTAGGTTTGCTATCATTTGGAAGACCTGAATTCTAAGATTTTGGTCTATGTTATTTATTGCTCCAACAAAGTTGGGTTGATACACAATTGGTTCAAATACATATTCTTTGGGCTCCCTAGGTCCTGTGATTGTCATACAAATGAAACAATGTAAATCTAACTGAAGCAAAGTAAAACTAACTATGTAAAGTATATCTACAACATATATAACTTCTCTATTTTTGTGTTTTCGATGAACTATTTGAACAAATTTTGAAAGAGCAATTATTTAAAATAACTAGAAATTGACAACTAAACTAGTAGAAAAATTAAAACAAACAAGGCAGCTGAGTATAGCTACTTGCCTTTGCAGTTGTGAATTTATTCTAAATAACAAAATAACTTATCTAATCTATTTGAAATACTCTCGATCCTACCTCAGACATGAGGAATGAATCATAGTTTATCAGAAACTATCAATCCCCATAGCTTCCCCAGAAATATCAAAAGTGAGGTTAACTGAAATGAAATGATTCACTACTCTATTTGATATGTTTTAACTAGAATTTTGATAGATTGAACCTGTATTTTTCAGAACAGTGGTGAATCCAATTATGTGTGGCTTTGTCCCCTCAGTGTGAACTCCTCATTCCTTCATGATCACATGAATCTAGAAAAGTGTGTAATGTTAGCATCAACAGAAGTAGGTATTGGAACAATAGTAGCTTTGGATGTTGACTGAATGCAATACAAGTAAGGCAGGGTGGTGGTTTCATAATGGAAGACCAAAACACAAAGAAAAGAAGGGGGGAAGAGTAAAAACAAAGCATGCAGAGGCTAAGCGGGGCATGCGGGATGTTAATGTACACTTGGAGGGATTTTCTAAATTTTGAGCACCTTACGAGGAGACTTGTATCATTATTGGGGCACGTGTAACATGGTTCTCGTAGCATAGTACCCTTACAATTTTGGGTACATATAGTACTAATAGAGATCTGACCAGGACTGAGGGTGGGTGGTGAGATGTTAGCTAGATGCCATATAGGGGCAGAAGAGGAGGAGAGAGGTGATACAAAGATGGAGGATATCTAGCAGGGTGATGTCTAATAGCTTTATATACCTCTTATTTTGTATAGTTGTTTATTTTTTATAAATATCGGCCTGCGTGCTGAAGAGAATGAGGATGTAGATGAGAATTTTTACTATTTTTGATCATATACCGGCTTGTGTACCGAAGATGGTGAGGCTGTATGTGAGAGTTTATGAGAGTTTGGTATTTATTTATATCCATGTACACACATGTGTATACAAATCCTTGTTGATTTATAGTTGATGGTACTTATAGCATGAATGGGTTTATTTATTTTCATTTCTATATTTATGTGTGTATGTGATCGAAACTAGGTGGATTAAGCATGATGAAGTCAGGTCGGTTTAGGCATGATGGAATTAGGATGATTTAGGCATGGTTGAGTCAAGTCAATTTAGGCATGGCAGATTTAGGTTGATTTAGGCATGGTTGAGTTGGGATGATTTAGGCATGGTGGGGTTAGGTTGATTTAGGCATGGTGCAGTCAGGTTGATTTTGGCATGATTGAGTTATGTTGATTTAGGCATGGTTGAGTCAAATTGCTTTAGGCATGGTGGAGTCAGGGTGATTTAGACATGGTTGAGTCGGATTTCTTTAGGCATGGTGGAGTCAGGTTGATTTAGGCATGATTGAGTTAGCTTGTTTTAGGTATGGTGGGGTCATGTTGGTTAGGCATAGTTGAGTCAAGTTGATTTAGTCCTGTTGAGTCAGGTTTTATGGTTGATTGAATATCTAATTCATTAATGTGTGTAATTAGTGATGGTATGAATCATGTTGAGATGATTTATAGGAAAATATATGATGATGGCAATGAAATGGTAGATGTGATGAAATGAATGTTTAAATTATGATGGCAAAGATGTTTAGTAATTTTTGCTTATTTAGTTTAATTTCCAGTTATTTATATAGAAAGGAAACTAAGTAGGGTAGAATGTGGCTAGGAAAGGGAAAGGGAGAATTGGTTAGGGTAGAGAGTGTCTGAGTTAATCTCTAAGGGCCCCATGCCCTCCAAGTGCTTCCTACATAGTCCTAGCTAAAAGGGACCTCAGGACGATGTAGTTCTCCCATAAGCTAGGGAAGATTATGATGGAGTAGAATAATGGGTTGGTAAGTGTTAGGCATGGTTTAATGTAGGTCATAGGCATGATTGAGTGTAGTTCACAGGCATGGTTAAATGTAGGTAATAGGCATGATTGAGTGTAGGTGACATACATGGTTAAATGTAGGTCATAGGCATGATTGAGTGTAGGTCACAAGCATAGTTGAATGTAGGTTATAGGCATGATTGAGTGGTTGTTAAATATAGGTTTCGATGAGCTGGTCTTGTATAGTCTAATCAATAAGTAATGAGGAAGGTGAATGGTAAGAGGTGGTAAAATATCCGCTTAATTGATAAGAACCCTAATGAGTCAACCATACCTAAAAGGGGCTTATGAACGTAAGACCCTAAAGGAATTTCATAAAGGACCATTCGAAGGGTGAAAAAAGTTGCATAATCACCAAATTTCATGTTTGTAGAAAGTACTCTGAGTAATGAGGGAATAGGCACTTTAGCATAATTTAGTGTACGACAACGTGTCTTTCAGAACAAGAAATTGAGGATCAAGAATAGGAAAGTCCATGTGAATTTTTTTATCTTTTTCTTTTGTTTGTTTTTTAATAGAGTGATCGATGCGGGAAGTCTATATGGGATGAGTATATTATCTCCTTGAGGTATTTCTAAATCTGATCGATACAGGAAGCTTCTGGATATTTTTATTGAATTTGTGAAATAACTATGATATAGCTAGTTTTCCTTCACGGGAGAAGTCTATTTATAGTAGTGAAATTAGAGTGAAGAGATGTCCCTTTTGAGGGAGTCATCTTTTGCTGGAAGTTTGACTCAAAGGGTTGCATCCATTTTTGTTTTTAGATGTTTAAGTCATGGACATGACTATAGAGGAAGGGTAGGCTCTTGTTCGGATGACAAAACCATAGTACACAAGAGTTAACTATGAAAGGGGGTGGTTTTGAGTGATGAACAACCATGGGATTCCATTCTAGAGAAGATGAAAAGTATCCATGAGAATCATGCTATGAGTAGAGCCATGGTACTCATATTGAAGACAAGGCTAAAATGGTGATGAGTAATCACATGATTCTTTTTTAGTTATGGATCTATAAAACGGGTAATATGGAAGGTGAACAATTCTCAAGGGATGAGAGATCAACTGACAGAAAGTGATATAGGACTTGATATCAACAATAAAATGGTTAAAGATATAAGGCATTATGGGTTTTAGGTTCAGGTTTACCTTTGAGTGAAGATAATTGATAAGCACCTGATCCATAGGCATGGGTAATGATATATGGTCCAAGCCAATTAGTAGAAAATTTGCCCCATTTACTTTTCTCCTATTTGTTTACATGTTGATTTTATTTCAAGACAAGGTCACTAACCTAAAAGGTTCATTCATGAACATGTTTTTCATAGGCACGTTTGATATGTTTTTGGTAGATTTGGAGATGGTCAAGAGCATTGAGATGGTGTTCATCTAATAACTCGAGTTGCGCCAAACGATCTTGAAAAAAGTCAATGTCGTTGAGCATGTATTATAGTGAGACGTGGAGAGATGGAATCTAGACTTTGAGATGTAAGACAACATCATTACTGTAGACTAGAGAAAAGGGGGTGGCAACAGTCAAAGTGTGAATACTAGTGTGATAAGCCCACATGGTGAAAGGAATGTGCATATGCCAATCCTTTCTAGTATCATTGACAACTTTCATAAGAATAATTTTCAAGGTTTTATTGGTTGATTTGGCTTGGCCATTGGTTTGCGAGTAATAAGGTGATGAGAAAATAAGTTAGATGCCAAAAGTGTAGCAAATCTATCGTAGGGTTTTTTTTTGAATTGCTTCCTGTTATCTTTGATGAGATGGTTAGGAACACCAAAGAGACAAACGATGTGATGATTGATGAATTCACATATTTTCTCAGCTTTTGTAGAAATGAGGGGAATAACCTCTACCCATTTAGTGTAATATCCAGTAGTAGTTATGATCTATTAGTTGAATTGTGAAGAATGGGGGTTGATCTCATCGACAAGATCCAAACCCCATTGAGAGAAAGGCCAAAGGTATCGTAGGAGATGTAAGGCATGACGAGGTGTTTTGTGGACATTAGCATATTTCTGGCATTTCACACAATGTTTTACATAATCACGACAGTCACGGTTTAGGGCTGGCCAATAATAGCCTAGGAAAATAATGTGTTTTACGATAGCTAAACCACTAAAGTGACCTCCAAAAATTCCATCGTGAACTTCCTTAATGGTGTAGGGAGTTTCACAACTTGTAAGGAATCGTAAGAGAATGTCATCGAAGCTAGGCTTATAAAGGAGACCACCCATGAGGACATAACGGGAGACACTTTTAAGAAACTCCCATTGTCCATTATGAGTGAGATTAGCGGGTAGAGTGGAAAGGGAAAGATATTCTACATAATTCTTATACCAAAGGTCATGTGGGTCAGGGACAATGGTTCCAATGGATTAAAATTTATGAGGTAAATAATAGGGTGATTCTAGCCTTTGTATGGTGAAAAATATTTTAGAGTCAGCGGGTGAAGCAGGTATCTGAGAAGCCAAGTACTCTATGGTATCCACAAATTTATTCATAGAACGTGGGGTGGTTTGAAGTGTATAATAGTAAAAGGTGGTAAAAAATATGTCTACGTGCTACTTATAATTTTGAAGGATCTCATTATGACACTGGTATATACCATTGACTTGGTTTATGACCAACTGAGAATCACCAAAAATATTCATTGTCTTAACATCTAAGGTATATGTAGCCTGGAGACCCAATACGAGTGCTTCGTATTTTGCAATATTGTTTGTAAAATAAAAATTTAATTTGAAAGACAAAGGCATAGGTTCACCCTCAAGAGGAATGATGATAACACCAGCCACACCCCCTTGCTAACACTTGGAGCCATCAAAGAAGAGTGTCATTTGTTAAGCGGGTTCGTACAAGGAAATGTTAACTATAGACTCATCTGGGAAATCAAAGTTAGATGGATGATTCTCGGAAATAGGTGCATCCGCCAGTTGGTCAACAATATCCTGGCCCTTAATGGACTTTTGATGAATGAATTTGAGGTCAAGGTTGGCAATAAGCATAAGCCAACGTGTGGCATGTTAATGTTGATAGGTTTTGGCATACATATAGTGCAATGGGTTAGTATTAGTAATGACAAAGGTTTTGTGATTGAGTATGTAATGTCAGAGTTTGGTGGCGATGAAAAATAAGGAAAAGAAATTTTTCAGCATGGGTATTGTTGATGCAAAATCACAGCACCCCTGGATGCAGATCAGGCTTATAGGTTGATCACTCAGGCATCCAATGTGATTACACAACATGGAAACCTCTCTCCAAGCGTGGGACTTGTGAAACTGAGAGAGGAATCTCCAGAGAAGGCTAGTTCTTGCTCCTAAACTACCTGCCACAAATCTACTCTAATGCAGGATAAGCTAACTGTTCTAATCTAAATTTCCAAGGGACCAGGGAGAGAGAATGCATAAAATGAAATCCTACACTAAAGCGGTGATACACCAAAAAAGGAGGGTTTGAGAGTAGTCTCCAAATGTGTGAAATACAGAGGGAAGGTGCACACTAGAAGAGGTGATGACAGTTCACCATAATCTAGCAAAAATGCATTCACAACAATATTCCAAGCATACAAAATGATAATGAATCCCTGCAAGAACATAATAAATAGACACAATATTCTTATAGAAAGATTAAAGGGGCAAGAAGAATGCAAGAAAACACAGCAGGGGAAGATACATCCACAAACTGGTATTTTATTGCTTCATGATATGCACAGTTCAATCTATTACAAGATAAGGGCCTGGATCACCATGCAAGGAGTCCACTACAAGGGCCTACAACACACTGGCTTCACAAAGAAATTTTTGCAGAGCTTTGCTACCCAAAAACTCTCTTCTTTACAATGAGCCCAACACTCCAATTTATAGAAAAATGAGAAGGAAAAGAGAAGGGAAAATGGAAATCCTGAAATATGTCCTTCAACCACCTGTAAGAGGCATTAAATTGAGTGAAATGGTTATAAAATACTTGCAAAAGGCTCCCCATACTATCCCATGTGCTGCAGCAGAGAAAGAATGATGACCATGCCTCTTAATTGCACTCCCAGCTACCAAATAAAACACTGTTCTGAACCCAGCCACGTTTTCTTAAAAATATCAATCAATTTATAACCAAATCTAGAATTTCTTGATTTCTGTGCATTGGACTCGGAACCATGATTCCAACGGTACCAATTTTGTGCGATTTCGTTGAGAAATGCAAAAGTTATGGCCTTCTGAGTGCGGGCAGCTATTTTGGGTCTGGCAGGCGTTTTTTGTCATTTGACGGGAATGAGCATTGACTGACTGGAGCCGAATTTTTCTTTTATTTAAATATATCTACCCTCATTAAAATTAATAAATCCAGTTTTTGTGGCCTAGAGGACGTCGTGCTCATTCTAGAAAGTCCAATTTTGTGAAAATCGGAGCTCGCAGTCAAAAGTTATGGCTGTTTAAAGTTCCACGGGTCAAATGTTGACTTTTCTCCTCTGCCTTCGGCCGCTTCAGCTTTTCACATCCCATGCATCCCTTTGTCCCAGTGCTGAAGTTCCCTGTTTCAGCCGAACTGGCCGGTTCGCGTACTCGCAGCCCAGATGTCCCATTTGCTTTCGGATCGTCTGGGACAAATTTTCCTGATTCGCCCGGTTCGGCCGGTTCACGTACTTTTGTCCCGCGCACCCCGGACTGAAAGTTCTCATTTCAGCTGATCCGGCTGGTTCACGTAATTCATGTACCTTCAGCCCAACTGTTCCAGGCTGCCTTGACTCATTTCGGCTGATCCGGCCGGTTCGCGTACTTTTTGCCCAGATGTCCCAGACTGCGTGTTTCAACAATTAGTCAATTTTTTCAACTTTTCGGCCAGTTCAGATTTCCGCATCCTGCGCATCCCTTTGTTCCAAATGTCCCAAATGCTGCACAGACCACCTGGCAGCCTTTTGGCTGGTTCGCGCCCTTTTGTCCCAACTGTCCCGACTGTTGCAAGGACTAGGACTTAGCCATTTTTCATGATTTTTTCTGGCCCGAGCCTGTTTTTTGCAATTTTTCTTACCTTTCCTCAGAACTTGCTCTTCTCTACTTGGACAGGGGAGTTAGAAAAATATGAGGGGACCCTAGAAACATGACTTTTTGTCCGGACTCAATATAATTGCTTGGGACTAAAGAATTTGATGCATGTTATCAAAATTACCTTGAGGGGTGAATTTTGGATAACAGGTATATCTAGTTTCATAGTCAGGAAGGGTAGGGCTTATGTAATTAACCACTTTCTCTTTATGCTTCTCATCATGATGAGAAAGCATGGAAACTAAAGAATGGTCAATGGCGGAAATATATAGGTAAAAGGCTTGTTCATCCTTAGGAGGAATGAGCATTGGTGTTTAAAGGAGGTATTGTTTTAATGCCTCAAATTCTTTATGGCATTCATCATCCTATTTAAATGAAACTTCTTACTTGAGAAGATGATGAAATGGTTGATAATGGTCAGAAAGCTATGAGATAAAATGATGAATAGATAGTAGCTTTCCTTGTAGGCTTCCAAGTTGACAAAGATTAGTGGGTTGAGGAATTTCTAGAATAGCCTTGACTTTAGCAGGTTCAACTTCTATGCCACGCAAAGAAATGATGAAACCTAGGATTTTTATTAAAATTACCGCAAAGACATATTTCTTTGGTTGAAAATGCACACAATACTTGATGAGATAGTCAAAGATGATTTTAAGTATGGAAAAGTGTTCAGTTTGATGTTTATATTTTTCTAGAAAATCATCTATGTAATCTTTCATCATGTGATACATGATGTCATGGAAGATGTAAGTCATGGCTCGCTGATATGTAGCACCAGAATTTTTGAGGCCAGAAGGCATGACTCGATAGCAGAAAGTTCCCCAAGGGGTGATGAAAGAAGTCTTGTGTTGATCTTCTCGAGCTAGTAATATTTGATTGTAGCCTGAGAAACCATCTGTGAATGATAACATTTCATGGCCAGTGGTGAGATCAACTAGTTGGTCAATGCCCAGTATGGGGAAATTGTATTTGGTACAAGCGACGTTGAGGTCATGGAAGTCCGTGAAAATGTGGAGTCCCCCTATCGCCTTTGTGACAACAACGATGTTAGAAATCCATTAGGGATAGTCAATGGGTAGAATTAAGGAAACCAAGAGAAGGTGTTGAAGCTCTTGTTTGACCAAAAGAGCAATGTGAGGATACATTTTCTGTAAATTTTGTTTAATGGGTTTTGCATTAGGAATGGTTATGATATTTTGGACCATGATTTTTTTCTCAATACCGGGCATATCGGAATAGGACCAAGCAAATGCATTGCTATGGTCCCAAAGGAAAGAGGTGAAGGATTCCTGTTCATTACTTTCTAAGGATTGGTAGATCTTTAGAATGTGTGGGTCATTTGATGGTCAATTCATTCAACATGGTTTGCATCTTAGCAGGTAACAACCGATGAATATAAGAGTCTTCCACATCATGGTAGGTGAGGATGGACTCATCGTCCTAAAATTAAATGATGTTAATAAAAGGTGTATCATCATCGATCATGTTAGGATATAGTAATGGGAGAGAAGAGGGAGCTTCACCATCACGTTGATAGGTCAGTGGTCTTAGGGAAATGGTGTTTACAAAAAAAATAGTGAGGAATATATTCAGGATCTTTGGAATCGGTGGGTGAAGATGGTAATGTGGGTGAATGAAATGGGGAAGATTTCCCATCCTGAATGAGGTCAACATGAACCTTCTTGGAAAATGGTGAGTCAAAACCAATACCACTACTATCATTGTGTTTACGAGAGGTATAGGAAATGACAGTATGGCAGCCCTATTCATAAAAATCAAAGCCAAATCCTTTCCACGTGCACTGGTGGAGGAAAGTTTGAGAGAAGTGGTTGATAGTGAGGGAGTGTAGGTCAGATGAAAATAGTTGGGTTTGGGATGGAGGTTTAGGTTTATAGGTGGAAATATCTAGTCCCCCATATGTCAGATTAGTGCGAAGGTGGGGAGGGCCATAAGGAAAAACCTCACCTATGCATATGTCATAACTAGGGTGTTGGCACAGTTTCCCATACTCTTGTGGGGTGAGGAACGTGTCAATATTGTATAGGAAGTATTCCCCTAGAGTGAGGTGTTGAAAAACACCTTATAAGGGATCAATAGTCAACATGTGGGTAGTGGGGATAAATGACTCACTAGACGATGGGGAAATAGGTAAGTCAGTGATAGAGGCTACAACTATAGTGGGGATAACAAGGCTAGATGTAGAAGAGGTGGTGGTAGTTTGGGTGGATAGGATAGTAGGTAAAGGTGAAGTAGGGATAGTGGCAGATGCCTTGACTGGTACAAACACATCATTGGGCCGGTATAACATGTTATAGGTCTTGAAAGGTTATGGGTTGGAAGGGATGGCGTAATTATGTCCATAATGTTCAAATTTAAGGTGATAGTGTAAATTTGAAGGGACATAACCCAAGGCATGGATCCAAGGTCAGTTGAGCAACAATTTATATTAGAACTCCCCTTCTAGGACATAGAAACATTTTGGGACAATGTGGGGACCCACGCGGACATGGAGAAAAATGGTACCTAGGGTAGAGGTCATTATGACATTAAAGGACCGGAGCATAACTAGGTTACCATGTATGTAATTAGAAGGCATTCACATTTGGTCATATGTATGGGAGGAGATGATGTTAATACTAGCACCACCATCAATCATAACGCATCGTATATGTATATTATTGATAAATATTGAGATGAAAAGCGCGGGGTCGGGGTCGTCAGACTAGAAGGGAGTGAGCTCTTCATCTGAAAAATATAAGGGTGGCTACTTGCTGAGTATGTGAAGGCGTAGAGGAAGGTGATGACCTAGTGAGAGAGAAAACATGGTGAGGAATAATGATGGAAGTTTTAGGTGTGTGGTCAATTGGTAAGACTTCAATAGATTGAAGGACCTCCATGAGGGCTTGACGATGTGACTCAAAGGTTTGGACGAGGTCATATACAGATATTTTGAGAGGGGATTGATGTAGTTGTTTAAGTATTGTGCGATGTGTGACTCCATTCGAAAAAGGATATGTAGGACCTTGAATGGTGAGTTTGGGTATGGGTGTGGATGGTATGTTGGGTATAGGGTTGGTTGATGGGCTAGTTACCTTTTCTTTTCCCTTGTATTTTTTAGCACGGGTGGTAATGTGACCCATGATAATTTGAGGGGAGGTGGAGGAAGAGGGTGTGTCATGGAAGGTATAACGACATGAGGGGAAAATTCCTAGCGGGGTATAAGAGCCTTGTGAAATGAGTAAGGCGCATTGAAATTTGGGTGGTGGTGTAGCCAACTCTCTTATACAGACCATGTTGATCTCAAATCTCAGGGGTAGATCAAAGAGTTTCAGGTGTGGAGATATTGGTCATTGAGTAGGTAGTGGGAGAATATTTGGGGAGATTGGTGAAGGCCAAATGGGGTTCTCATCAATAAGATTGTTGTTGTAAAAATTTTCTTTGGGAGGACACAATTGGACAAGAGTGGTTTTTAAACCCTTATAGTTCTCTACATCGTGTCCTGGCACAAGATGGTAGGCACAAATTTTGGTTTTGTCAAACCCTTTTGGTTTGGGTTTGAGTGGTTTGTAAGGTCTAAGAGGTGGTAATTTGATGACAAAAGTTTTTAGGAGATTAGTTAATATTTTGGCGTATGACCCTACTAGTGGATCACAATCGGAGGTGAATGTGGGTTTGGGTATAGGTATGGCTGATTTTTGGGGAAGATGCTTTATAGGATGGGGAGTTTTTTGGTCTACTAGTTTGGTGTGTGGAGTGGTCTTAGGTCTTATGAGCATCTGTTTAGGTATGGGCATGGTAGAAGAGTCGGCGATGAAAGATTGGGTTGGTTGAACTACCTTATTGAAGGGTAGCAGATTCTTAGCTTTAGGTTACACCTTTTTGGGAAAAGGTGACATAGGTGTACGAGATGTGGAGGGGAAAAGTAGAAGGTGGAAGAGGATGGGTGAACCATGGGAGTAATCAAGGTGCTACGGAGGTGGTTGGTCAAGGCAAGGTAGAAGATGTGAGTGAAAGAGAAGAAATTTTCATGAGTAGTGAATAAGTTATAGATGGTAGTGGAGGTATTGGTGGTAAGAAGGTTATGGGTGAGGGTGAAAGTTGTGTGGATCTCTTGGGTATATTATAGGTCCATGATGCAGAGATGGGCTGCTGCACTCTTGGTTTTCTTGTGGAAGATGATAGCTTGTCCAAGGTCTACGGGTGAGGCCCTAGGATGGATGGAAGGGGTGAAGGTGATAATGGCATGGTAGGTGAGGTTGGTGTATGAGGCCTATGAGCTTGGATCTTATTTTTAGGGGCTAGAGTAAGTTTAGCGTTAGTTTTGGAAGATGTGGATAAATCTAATTTGATGGGTGGGTGAGTAAGGCTAGTTGTCAGTATGATATAGGCTTAGGTAAAGGATATGATATAGGTATGGGTAGGTGTTTGGGTGTAGATGTATGTTGGGTTATGGGAAGAGGTATGATCTGGTCCATGGGTGGTGCCGTGGAAGGTGTTGCAAGAGTCATGGTTGTGTTTTTTTTTGTTACTCAAAACACTTTTGGGTAGATAGTGGAGGTGTTGGTGAGTGACATCTGCATTTGGGTTGAAACTGGAAGTAGAAGGCATCCCCAAAGTAAGGCTCTATCAACATAGTCCATGCAATCAACCAAACATGAAAATGGTATTGTTGTAGGTGGGGCCAATGTCGATTGAGTATAAATTCTTGTAAAATGTGTTTGAGACATAGGGAAATGGCTAGCCTCGGACTTTGTGGGTAAGAGAATCAAAAGTAGATCAACGAGCTCTTGAAGGTTCAATGTCGAATTCTCATCTAAAGAAAATGATATTTCTATAGGATCCTCCATGGGTAGAGGAGAGGATGGACAAGATAAGGTTGACTCTCCTTGTGATGGTGTAGGTTGTGGATATGTATCTCTTATGAGTAGGAGAGGTGCCACTGATGATTTCTCAGAAATTTGAGGGGTCAAAGGCGGCATGCTGATTATATGCTCTTCCATGGGTGAAGGAGAAAATGAATGTGGTTCCTCTGTGGGTGGAGGAGTACATGAAATAGGTTCTAGTGTAGGTAGGGAAGCCTGGGCTAAGATTTCATCTATGGAAGGAACATGAGGCAATTGTGAAGCAACTGGTAAGTAATTGAAAATAGAGTGGACCTCACAGACATTGATATCATTTTTTGAGGTGTCACTAAATTGGTTGGAAGATGGGGCATGATTAGAGAATGGATACTTGAAGATATGTTGGTTTTGGTTATCAGGTGCATTCGGGCTATCCAAGACTAGATATCCATTGTCTAACATTTCTTAGATGATATTTTTGAAGGTGATGTACTTATTGTCGCTATGACCTTTGACATGATGATAGTTACAAAATTCATGTTCCTTATACCATGTGGGCATGGGGCACTAAGGGTAAAAACCAGTATGTGGTTTTATAGGTTGAACGGTAATGACACTAGCCTTAACAAGATTTTCCAAAATAGAGGAATAATATTATCTTATTGAAGTGTACTTTCACTATTCTTGTCTGATTTGGAAATCTTAGATGGGAGAGAGATTAGAAGGAGGTTTGGCTGGGTTTGATTGATGAGGTGGACCAGCCTTGAGAACTATGACATTGGAAGATCCTTTGTGTTTTGAATAGTTTTTTTGAGGTTTCAAAGATGAAGAAGCATCATTTGATTTGAACACAATTTTCTTGTTACGAAATTTAATTTTCTTCTCTTCGCTAGCATGAATTTGCAATTTTTGTGCCATGCTGAATGCCGCGTCAGAAGTTTGAAAGGTTTGCACCTGCAGGGTTGGTGAGAAGTGTCTCGTGCAAGCCCAAGTAAACAACTCCATGTGTTCAATTTTAGTTAATTGAAATGTGAACTGGTTAATTAGGCTTCACCAGCGAGCGACAAAGTCAACGATATACTCATCATAATACTGTCGTGTGGAATAAAGATTAGTCATGGTAACCTTCTTAACAATGTTGATGGAGAAGTGATCTATGAAGGCTTGGGCTACTTGATTAAATGAGTAGATGGAGTGTATTGGTAGCCTAATGTACCAATCTAATGTAGGTTTTGTCAGGGACATCGGGAAGGTTCGTAGGAGTAAAGTGTCATCATGGGAGATCAAGTAAAACCCATGTTTGAAAGACCACAAATGTTGTTGCGAGTATTCTATGCTATTGAAATGGTTATATTTTGGCATCTCCCAATGTACAAGGATTGGGTGAATAGGGATGGAGGGATAAATGGGCTCATTATAGATTTCATCATAGGTGAGAGAATTATGCGAGCCTGAAACCAATGCTTCCAGTGTCTTCTTCCTTTCCATCATTAATTCGATGAGTTCATTAGTAGGTTTTTGTGGAAGGGTTCCTCCCGTGGCATAAAGGGGCTACTATTGAACTTGCGATGTGGGTGGTATTCCATTGTATGGTGATGATGAATAGGGAGGTTGAGAATAATGGACCGACATAGAGGACATGTATCCAGAATGGGTGACATATGAGATAAGGGGTTATTGATAGTATGTGTATGTAGGCAGGACGGTTGTAGTGACTCTAGTAGTGATTCAGATCAGTGTTTGTGGGATGGAGAGGATGAGATTATGGAATGGATTAGGGGTCACTGACACCACAGGAGGTTGTGTTGTAATGGGTATTTGTGAGATAATGGGTGCAGAAAGGGCTATGGTCTAGTTGGTCAATGAGGGGACAACAGATACACTAGGAGAGACTGATACTGTAGATGTAGTGGTCATAGTGGGTATGGGTCCTAGCTATGAAACCATTGGGGTTGAAATAGGTAAAGGTAACACTATATTATTAGGGGCTGATGCAGATTCAGGAATAAGGGTAGGAAAGATGGATACAAGCATGCCATATATCAACTAACTTGAGGAGTCATGGGTGGAAGAGTGGGAGAGGTAGAACTATAAGGCTATGGGATTCTGATTAAGGAATCATGCAAACTCCTCGTCACCTACGGAAATGGTGGTAGGTAGGGTTGGATCCATGGGTGACAGGACAGAGGGTGGTGAAGGACTAGGCGGGAGTTGTTGACAAATTGCGTGAAATGTAAGAGTGTTAGCTTGATTGCGAGTCAATACCATGTGAACGAATGTATATCAGGTGATTTTGTATCCTACAGATAACACAGGGAGTAGTGAAAATGAATAAAATAGGTGTCTATAGGTGGATTTGTGTAATATATCAGTTGATATTCAGCACAAGGTAACCGACGCTAGTTAAGGATGACCGATGCCGGTTCAGGGGTAAATGAGGTCGGTTACTATGAGACAGGAACAATTTAACCAAAATGAGGTAAAGACTCATGACGATCAAATGAATAAGTTTTATGGTGACGGTTTATCAAAGACTAGAGAGTACAGAGACTCACAAGAACTCTGACAACAAAGAAAATGAAAAAAAGGGTTCTTTAGGAAATTTAATCAAAAGAATAGAAAACGAATTCCTGTTAAGGAAATTGATGTTGGTCAGGGGTAACTAATGTCAGTTACTGTGAGAATTAGAAAATGTACAAAAATGGATTGTTGTGAATTTTAGTGAGATAAATAATCAACCCAGAGGTCTAGAGATGATGCAATTAAGTCCTGACACACTCATAAGAAGTCAGAATACTCCAACTGTGATTGTGGAAAGTGTAAGGCAATAGAATGGAAAAATGAAGAAGCGTATCCTCACACCTCAAAACACATGTCAATCAAACACTAGAAACACAAACCTAATAAGTGATTTTTAATGTGTTGAGATTATGTTATTTAGAATAGATTTTTTGGTGAGGAAGGATTCCTACGAAGAAGGATATCTAAAAGGGGAGGTTTCAGGTATGTTATGGTGGGGGAGGGTCATCTTCTGAGGTAATGGATCGATAGAAGTAATGAGCTAGGGAGTACCTTCCTATCGGATCATGTGATCGTTAATAGGTGTTTCCAGGTAAGATGTTGTTTAAGAAAGATATGTATATCTCAATTTTATGCAGTTTGGTAAGACAAAGAGAGAATGTACTTTCTACGATTCTTTGTGTTAACCATCAGCAGGGCATGACTTCTAGCATATAGGTTGCCCTCATTTTTATGTGATCTAAATGCAACAAATCATAATGTAATGCAACAAATTTTAAGCCCAAATCAAAAATATTATGTTCAATGAAGAAAATGATGAATAGGAGAGGGTATTCTCTTTCACTAAATGTAGAAAGCAAAAAAGAAGAATGATTCTTTTGAAATGCACCAATAGAAATGTTTATTTTAGAGCAATTTGAAAGAAGAGAGGATTACTAGGGAAGAAAATTATTGTGTAATCCTTTTAAAGGGAAAAAAAACGTAATTTTTTCCTAGAAATGACGAAAATACAATAGAACCCCTGATGGGTCCCACCAGGCGTGCCAAAATGTTTCACCATTTTCTTTATGTTTTTAAATGAAAAAATAGATAGGGTTATGGGCTAGGAGTAATACCTATTAAATGGGTTGGTTAGAGGTTGATGCACGTGTTGTGACTTCTTGACCCAATGCCGATTGTGAGAGATTCTTTTTGGCTAGGAGGAACTACCTGTAAAAGAAAACAAGACCACAAAAGAGAAGTTAAATGATATATGACAGTCGACTGCCTAACATATGCTAGGTAAAGAAAGTGTGATACTTCCTAGATGGTTGTCAATCCACTATTTAAAAAAAATATTGTGATAAATAAGTAAATTCCTACTATAGTTGATATGATTTAGGTATCTCATTCAAGTACAATAAGCAAATCCAATCACAACAGGCTAGGCTATAGTGAGATGCCTATCACGGTACTAGGACTGGTTAGGGTTTGATTCTAGGTCATTTAAGTAAATTGATATCATGTTTTTTGAATCTATTCTTGGGAATGATATTAAACACAAAGACTGTCTTTGATCTAGCATGACCGGTGATAGTTTATGTATAACCGACGATGGTTATGGGAAACTGATGTCGGTAAGGTCCGAGTGTACGAAACTCAAAGAGATGTGATTCCAAGGTTTTATCTGAAATTTGATAGAGATGGTAGGGTGGATAAGGAGGTTTATGGAAGTCTCATTTGTATTCAGGGATGAACAATAGGTAAGGATGAGTGATTTGGTGGTGTGGGTAAGGAAATAGTTGAGTTACATGTTGGTAAGGGATAGAATAATGAGCATCAAAAGTGTAGATTAATAAGAGGAGTAACAAAATCTACTAACTGAAATAAAAATGTTGGTTATGGATACACTTACTTTGATGCAGACTAGATGGCTGAATGGTAATGTTAGTTGATTAGAAGGATAGTATTTTGGACCATAGTAGTGAATCTCGGATTGCAACTGTGAGTGCAATGCTTCTGGATTTGTCCTGGTGCTGGCTATGAATGTCTAGATGCATGAAAGGATGTTAGTTCTGCTTGCATGTAGCTTGGATATCTCTCCTCTGGTCTATAATGTGCCAACATAAAAAAATAAGGTTGCTAAGGTGAATAAATGGTAACCGGTGGTGGTTCTGGATTGACCGACGTCAGTTTAGGGTGACCAACATCGGTTAAGATAGGATTCCCTAGGTTTACTAAAATTGGTAGATATCGCCTCTTTTATCTCAGGTTGGTTCCTTTCTTCTCGAATGTATAACGAAATTTACATTGTTATGAGCGGGAAGGTGGTTAGAGGGATAGTAGGAATTGATTTTTAGGGTTAAACTAAGTCTTAGTTAGTTATGGAAACATGACAAGAATAGGTCTAAGGTGAGGTGGAAATTATCTTAATTAGAATAATTAAGCAATGTATATTGTGAGGGTGGGTATTAATTTAATTAAGTTAATTAAACTTATATTAATGTGGGGTGAAAGGGGTCATGGTTAGGTGAGTACGTTTGATCTAGTTATTTAATGAGGGACCAAGGGAAGTGTGACCCAGTTTTTGTTTCTAAAAATGGAGCTAAGTGTGAACTTACCTTTATTGATAATTTCTCGAGGCATACTTGGGTTTATTTTCTCAAGTACAAAATTGATGTTTTTTCATACTTAAAATTCTTCAAGGCTTTGGTTGAGAAATAATATTCTCATTGCATAAAGAGATTTCACACTAATAATGGGAGGGAGTACTTAAATAATTATTTTTCTAATTTTTTGGTAACTCATTGCATTAGTCATCAACATTTTGTTCCTCATACTTCATAACAAAATGGCTTAGTAGAATGGAAGAATAATTTTTTTAATGAAATGGCTAACTGCATGATGCACTCTAGAGATTTACCTCCTATCTACTAGGTGGAAGAATTTAATTCTGATAAACACATTCAAAATCACACACCACATAGAGCACTTGAGAATTTGTCTCTAGAGGAAGCTTAGTCTAACACTAAGACAAATGTCTCATTTTTTTGAATCTTTGGAAGACATGCTTTGGCATTTGTTCCTAAGAAGAAAAGGAAATCCTTGGATAATAAGATCAAACCTTTGATATTTATAGGGTATTGTGAGGAAATGAGATCTTATCACCTTTTAGATCATGTTACTCATGAGGTTATTTTTTGAACACATGTTCAATTTGATGATATCTTCACACCTCATGATTATTCATCTTCTTCCATGCTTACTTCTTCTTCTTTATCTCATCTTGAGGATCCTTTATTTGAGGAGGTTATAGATTTCGTTGAGTATACTATTCAAAATTATGTTGTCACTATGCCTAAGTGGGATTGTACTACATTTTCTGAGGAAACACCTTTCATATAGGATCTTCCACCCATTAGGCATCATCGTGCACACTTTTCAGGTTCTGGAGTTTTGTGTCAAGTAGTTTTTGAGGATCCATAGTCTTTTTCAAAGGCTCATGGGATATAGGAGTGGGATGATGGGATGGAAGATGAGTATTCTTCTTTGATGAAGAATCATACTTGGGATCTGGTATCTCTTCCTAAAGGAAGAAATATGTTTAGGTGTAAGTGGGTATACCGAACCAAATATGAAATTGATGGGTCCATTGAAAAGTATAAGGTTGATCTTGTTTCAAAGTGTTTTTCACAAATTGAAGGTATTGATTACTCTGAGACTTTTTCACCCATTTACAGGATGGATTATGCACACATTTTACTTATTATTGCTACATCACAAGGGTTTCCTGTATACCAAATGGATGTGAAGATTGCCTTATTACATGGATATTTACAAGAGGAAATATTCATGGAGCTACCTATTGGATTTCTTCAAGATTCTTCTCTTATTTGTAGACTCTGAAGGTCTACCTATGGTCTTAAAAAAACCCCTCGGGATTGGTATGAGAAGATGGATTATTCCTTCTATATACTGGTTTTTTTTTGTTTCCACTCCGATCATATAGTATATCTCCAACATGTTGGTGAGGATATTGTGATACATGTCTTGTATATTGATGATATGTTACTTACTGGAAACTCTTCTTCCCACATTCAGACTATTCAGAGGGCTCTTTCTACATAGTTTGACATGACATATATTTGGTTATTACATTATTTTTATAGATTTCTAAGACAGATTCAAGGATTCAATTGAGTGAGAAAAAATACACCCATGATATTCTTCAACATTTTGATATGGATGATTGCAAGCCAAGTCCATCTCCTTTTCAGTCTAGGGTTACTCTGACTTCCACATGTACCACTCAACTTTTTGATCCCACATTATATAGGTAGTTAGTTGGAAGCCTCGTGTACTTGACCCATACTCACCCTGATATTTCATTTGTAGTAGGGCTTGTATTTTTGTTTTCACATTCTCCTCATAGTAGTCACTGACAAGCTACTAAAAGGATTTTGCGATATTTATAGGAAACTTCCCACTTTAGAATACACTACACTAGGGGTTCTACTCATTTGGTTGGATATACAGATTTAGATTTGGTAAGTTCTATTGATGACATGCGTTCCACTTTTGGATATCTTTTTTGTTTTGGTTCTTCTACAATTTTTTGGGTGTACAAAAATAAACAGACTATTTCACTTTCATCTTCGAAGGTAGAGTACAGGGAATCAGTTACAATGAGTCAATAAATTATTTTTTTTCGACAGTTATTGAAAGAGTTTGGATTCCCACAGGATTCACTAGTTGTACTTTGGTGTGACAACCAAAGTGTAATTAACATTTCTTGTAACCCTATTGAGCACCAGTGGACCAAGCATATTGAGATACACATACACTTCATTCGTCAGCACATTTAGGATGGAGTTAATTGTTTGGAGTACATTCTGATTCAGAAATAGGTTGCACACATCTTATATGAATCCTTTTGCATCACCTTGATACATTGAGTTACTTGGTATACTTGGGATTTTGGAAGTTTTTCTTGGGTGGTGTTCGTGAGAACATCTTCCTTCTTCTTCTTTATCTTTCCTTCTGGCATGATTCTTTACTAATTTTGATTCAAGATTTCTTCATGGATATATTTTACATGAGTAGCTGATCAGGCCCAGTTTCTAGGACTCCTATTGTGGATATACAACTTTTATTTTTGGGTCCCTAGCTTAACTTGAGGGAGGTATTAGAGTAGGTATTCACCTTAGATAATTTTCACCTAGGTACTTTTTTTATATTTATTTACCTTTATTGCATTTATCCTCACCCACTTATGTGGGTAGATATTTATTTTATTTTATTTAGATACTAGGGAGATATTATCTTGTTGTTAGGTATAGTTCTTTCCTTGATCTATGGTATTGACTAGATCTTTGATTAATAGTTATTTCCTAAATCTATGGTCTTGACTAGTTCTTTGATGACTAGTTATTTCCTTGATTTATGGCTTGATCTACGACCTTGACTAGTTCTTAGATTAATATTCCTTACCTATATAAGAAAGACCCATTCTCATTGTATTTCATTGATTTCCATAATAATATATGATATTGTTGCTCATTTGTTTGTAACGGTTTTATTAAATTTATTCTCATCAATTGCTTTCATATTATTGAGTGTGATGTTTGATTAGCATCTAAGTTATTTGTGGCTTGGTACGATCTGTTTATAATTCCTTTTATGGTCATGGCACGAGTATAGATGTAAATACTCACCTTGAGATATTTCGTTCCTTCTATGACATCCAAGAATTCTTACAGGGAGTGTTTCTTTATAATTTCTAAAATCTCACCCTTACATTCATTCAAAGAAGTAAAAATTTGAAATTCAAGACAATCATTCATAGAACCTTCTTCATCATCCCGAAGCTCAATATATTCCACTACTTCTTTGTCAAGGGGAGCCTCGACTTCAAGGATTCTATAATTCTTGACTTTGATTGTTTTCACCATAGAAAGAATCTTCTTCTTCGAATAGAAAGGATAAAACTTCATTTTCATCATTACTTACATCTCTCATGGGCTCAAGAGGGACATTGGATTGTTCATCTTAATTTATTTCATCATGAGTGACCTTCAAATTGGTTGAGGATTCTAAATTGGTTTCATGTTTGTCTTACAGACCCATAGCTTACATCAAGAGTTCAATACTGAGCTCAGGGTCTTCTATTTCTTCTATAACTTTAGAATTTCTTTCATAGATTATTTACAAAAAATTGAGATCTCATCACAATTTATCTCTGTCTCTTATTCATGAATGACATGATTAAGAGAAACTTCATCTTCAAATGGGAATGAAAATACCTCCTCATCATGGGTAAGTACATAATATAATTTCTCTTCTTGAAAATCATCAGGAACCACTTCCTCTTCTTTATGCCTCACATCATTTGGTGATTTGGGGCCATCCTCTTAAAATTGAATATTTATAAACATTTCTTCAAGAACAATAACCCTATGAGAAGGAATCTTCAGTCCTTTATCACAAAATTATTCATCATCCTGCTATCTTGGTACAAAATTTTCACTCCTGGATTTCCTACTTTTTGCATAGTGTACTTCATCTTCTTCTCTGGAAGAATTTTTTTGATATATCCCTTAACTAGAATGGTTTTGGAATACCAATTCATCTAGATTTTTCCTCCTATTTCTTGGAATAATATTCTACTCAGTAGCATTCTAAATGAATTTGGAATTTCCACTACCAAGATCATCATTGAAACCTTCTTATCTATAAATTTGGCGAGAGCCATGTGTGCAACATTCACCTTTCCTACAAGTGGAACTTCTTTTGAATCCATGGAGTAAAAAGAGACACCAGGATGATTCATGGTGAGTTTGAGATAATTGGTGACCGTTAGAGGCATTAAATTATTAGAGGAAGCTAAATATATTATGTAATTATTCAAGATGTATGCTTCGATGACAATGGAGACATAGAAATGGTCAACCATATTAGTCTTTAATGTACTCAAAGAAAT
The DNA here is from genome assembly GCA_019776745.2 of Taxus chinensis. Classification (NCBI taxonomy): domain Eukaryota; kingdom Viridiplantae; phylum Streptophyta; class Pinopsida; order Cupressales; family Taxaceae; genus Taxus; species Taxus chinensis. The sequence goes on from CM034156.1 coordinate 71,785,409, forward strand.
CATTTTCTGTGATGTGGGTGTAGGTGGGTTTGTTAGTATTCCTTTAGAAATAGGATTGACAACATAGGGGTTTGTGGTTTTGGGCTTTGAACTAGTATTTTTGATATGGTAGAAAAATGTCTCAAATTGCTTAGGATAAGTCCACAAATATTCAGTTTCAGAAATCAGTTCTTTGGTATTTTTTACATGTTTGACATAATAATAAGGAGAAAATACAGATACAGCGGATGAAGTGACTAATTTGGAAGTTATGATAGGATTGGAAGTGGGGGTATATGTTTGGGGAATGAAATTTATTTTTAAAGGTATACTAATAACTTTCGTATGATTGGATTTTGCAAGAGTAGAGTTGGATTTAGAATGGACATTGGAAGAATTACTTGGGATATCAAGCGAATTCTTGCTTGCCAGGAAATTAGGTTTTTCCAATGTGGAATCCATGCAAGGTGGAAGTGGAGATCCTTGACTGATTATTTTTTTTGGTAAAGTCATTGCAGGAAGATCTTCATTATTCTTCTTTACAATAGTAGTGGAGGAGGAAGCTCCATTTTGAGACTGAGAATGGGTGAATACCACACATGAAAAACTAGGTTCATATTTTTCATCATCATCACCTCTAGAATACTCACACAATATTATTTATGCATCGTTATCTACTTCTTAAACCTCTAGGGAATCACCTTCTTCACATTATTGTTCATGTTCTTCACCATCTTCTTGAGTCCTGAAAATAACATTGATAGGTGGGGCTGTCGAAACTAAAATTTTCCTCCGTAATTTTTATTTCATTAATGTATGTATTAGGAATAGGATGTTGTTAAGTATAATTAGCAGTAGCATCTGATAGAAGATAACGGCGCCGTCAGTACGGTGCCGCCAATAATGTGGAGTATCGTAACAGTCAAAGTACAATAGGAAGGTTGTAAAAAGTAAATATTTTTCGTAAGTGGTCCGGTAATGTTAAAATGTTAAAGTTTGGGTAATTAGAGAAGTAGGGTCTGTCGACACTAAAATTTTCCTCTGTAATTTCTATTTTATTAATGTATGTATTAGGAATAGGATGTTGTTAAGTGAAATTAGTAGTAGCATCTGATATAAGATAATGGTACCGTCAGTACGGTGCCACCAATAATGTGGAGTACGGTAACAGTCAAAGTACAATAGGAATGTTGTAAAAAGTAAATATTTGTCGTAAGTGGTCCGGTAATGTTAAAATGTCAAAGTTTGGGTAATTAGAGAAGTAGGGTCTACATGATTAGGAATTAGAAATATTATATTGGTAATAAAGACAAGGAGTGAGGTCATAAATATTTTATGTATTTTATTTGTAAAAAGTGTAAAAATGTGGAACCCATGTAAAATGATAAGGTTTATCTTATCTTAATAGATAAGCTTACATGTACATATAAGAGTTAAGGTATGGAATATAATTCGTCAGAGTGGATTTCTTATCCTATCTTAGAGATAAGATGGATAATCCTGTAAGTTCTATAAATAGAGAGGCCACCCCCCTCATTTAGTATAGAAGGAAGTAGTGAGAAATATTGTAGGAAGTGTGCAAAGGAAGCCATCAGTTTAAAGGTGTGTTGAAGAAGCCATTAAGAGGTGTAATTGTAAAGTTTCTCCCATAGTCTTGGTGAAAGGCAAGTGAAGTCAATAACACTTGAAGTACCTCATGGGTGAGATTGTAATAGTTTCATGTTAATATTATAATTTATTTTTATATTTCAGATTTGTCATCATTCTGTCTTATCATAGTCGATGGTATTCTTGTGTTATGTTGTTGTTTTGTTTCCAGATTACATCCACCAAACTAAAGGATGTGCATTAGTAAATAATCATAGCATGAGGAGTTCCCAGTGAAGAATTATTATAGTGCCAGATTGGTGATGACATTTTGGTTCCATTGCTGGGAACATTCCTCGTTGGTGGATTTTCTGGAGAGATATTCCCACTTAGTCAAAAATTAATTAGAGGGTAACCTTATTTTTACTGTGCATAGTAGTTACCATGGTAAAGTCATTTTTGCCATGAATAGTAGTTACCATGGTAAAGTCATTTTTGCTGGAATAGTATTTACCGCAGTAACTTCACTTTTTACCGTGAATAGTATTTACTGCAGTAACTTCACTTTTTACCATGAATAGTGTTTACCATAGTAAAGTCAGCTTTTACTGCAGTAAGTCAATTTTTACCATAGTTTACCATGGTCATTTCTATTTTACTGTAGAAAGGTGTAAAGTCACTTTCTAGTATAGTGATTCCAATTATTTGTACACATAAGTCTTGTTGGATTGTACTTGTGACTTGGTATTTCACGGTGGTTACTTTTGAAAATGGGAAAGATTCCTATTTTTTCAGCTCAATCTAATGAAGATGCTTCTTCTTTCATTCAAGAGTTTAAGCGATCTTGTATTTGTAATGGCCTTATAAGAAGGGAACAATGGACTGAATTTTTTCCTACCTTTTTGGATGGTTCAGCACTTAGGTGGTTTAAAACACTAGGTGATAATGTGAAAAATTCACGGGATTTATTAACTAAAAGTTTTCTTGAAGAATTTGGTGAACAACAGAAATATGTAGATCTCATGATCGAGATCACAAAGCTATCCCAAGGAGAGAAGAAGAAGATAAGGGATTATCATGCTCATGTTCTAGAGTTAAGGAGGAAGCTGGATGCCCAGATCCGGAAGGAAGGACTAGCAGATGGGTTGATGAATGGCATGGATAATCTCCTCTGTAAGCACTTCATTCTTGGGATGAAGCCAGAGATCAGACAACGAGTCAAGTATGACCGCCCAGCTACCATTGAACAAGCAAAGGAGATTACAAGAAGGCAAGAAGAAAGCATGGAAGAGGAGCCCAAAGAAATTGTTGCTAAAGTAGAGCTTACACCAGCACCTTTGGTCCTGAATCCACAACCACTCCCGGTGAGCACAAATTATTTCTCCTAG